>OX442357.1:1356365-1413865 GCA_949357725.1 Hyperoplus immaculatus | reverse complement strand
ACTGAAAAATACAATTCCTGCTACGCCACTGCTCTAGAGACTCAAGAATCCCAAGAATCCCAGTGTCAATGTAACTGCTGCTGCAATGATTCTGCACATGACAAATACAATCATCTTAAAATCTTGCAAGAGCAAAGAATTCTACATACATAATAGAAAATATGTTTTATATATTTCTGAGGTATTTGTTTTACCAATGCATTGGGGTGGTCTGGTCTGATCATACATAACTACATTCAAGTTCAACGCTTGCCTAAAGAGTATACCATGCTTCCCCCAGTCTTACAAGCATTGCTATAGTAGGCATTCTCAACATTAACCCAACTGTTATTAAAAATAATGCACAAGATATCACAGTAAGTTGCATTGGTGGTCGCTAGTGTCCTGAGCCTTGTGTGTGAGCTTCCAGGCCGCTGGCAGGGCAGACACCACCCCGCCTCTGCAGCCCCAAAACCTGGAAAGGACTAATCATTTCCCCCGGGCGCCTTATACAGCGTTGTAGCAAGCAAGCGGCTCCTTAGCACTTAGCCCCAGCCACGGCCGACACCAGTAGTAGAGTACTACACTTAGCTTAGCGTTTAGCTACACAAAAACCCTCCACTCAAATACTCTTCCTAGAGCTTAATAATAGCATGCATGTGTGTAGCATAGTGGAAACCAGGCTTGAATTGAATCTCTTTGTGCGTACGGTTAGTAGCTATAACCATGCAGCAGGTTTTGAATGGTGTGGTGGGTAGAGGGAGTCGGTAGAGACACTGAAAGCTAGTTAGCGCTGGTGGTGGTGGTGGGAAATACCGATGTATGTATGGGTGCCCAGCTAGCATAGCTTCACAACAACCACCGAGTTCAATAGCAGTAGCACCCAGGAGCTTTTTTCTCTCTCTCTCTAGCCTCACACAAGATTCACTCGTGCGCAAAACCTACTGGCACGTTCTCCGTAAAAAGTTCAAATGTCACAAGGACACACAAAAGGCCACCGTACCTGGTTCTCCATGTTTCCGTGGCCTCTCTGAATGTTGTATTTATTTACAGCGGCGTTGTAGGAGCGTCTCCCCAACCTCTTTTGCTCCTCATTGTGTGTCAATCCAGCCACTAGAAGCGGAAGGCAGCAGACGGCTCGCCCCTCCTCTTCCAGACAGCGCTCCACTGTCTAGCAGGGCCGAACCAAAACAGAAAGCCCTCTCGACCAATAAGAAGGTCCCATTCGGAAACCCTCTTCGAAAGGAGCCAATCAGAGAGCGAGGGAGGCGGGGCTTAAGCCGAGCTGCGAATACAATTAAAGCATTTTCTGGGAGTTTTCTCGAGTGACAGCGCGCTAGTCCCAATGGCCACAGCTCTTGATTCAATTGTAAAATGCACACACGAGGCTAATTGATTAATCAGAGTTCGATTGTATTGAGTTACACATTACACAGGCAGGTTTAAGCGATAACATTATATCAATATCAATTATAATGTTACACATCTGACTGTCACTGTTTTAGCTGAATTCATTGTTCATTTAATATTTTATCTTAATGTATTCTTGCTCTTTTTTTTGTATTTTATATACTTAATTTTTTTGTTTGATTAAAATAAATATATATTCATTTTTATCCTATTTTATTTCTGTTCTCTCTGTTCATTATATGTTATTTTATAATATGTCTATACGTCTATTCTACCTGTAACATACCCGTAACATAACATCATTTTCCCCCGGGTATCAATAGAGTATTTCTAAATCCTAGCTTTAAGGTGCTTTACTGGTGTAAATATTACCACTTTATACTTCTTAAAACTTTTACTTAACTACATTTCTGCGCACATACAGTGTTCTTTCACTCAAATTAAACACTACATTCTTTTGTATAGCTATAATTAACCAAATACATTTTAAATGCAAAACATATGATGAGTTCACAAAATATTAAAAAAAATGGAACTAGAGAAGTTAAAATGAGTTCCAAATGGGCCAGCTCCAACATCAAAGTAGCTTACCAAATGTAATGACCCCATAATGTACTAGTATAGCACTCTCTCTCTCTCTCACACACACACACACACACACACACACACACACACACACACACACACACACACACACACACACACACACACACACACACACACACACACACACACACACACACACACACACACACACATTCATACATAGTTTATTAGTTTATAATTTCTAGGGCAATCCCCTTTAAGTAACTGGGCAGTAAAAGGAGCAGCTTCAAACCTACTTGGCATTGTTCCAACTGGAGTCTCCGGCCAATAATAATAACTGCTGCTTGGGTATGACATGGCAAATTATTTCGAACATTTTGACTGCAGGACTTTTTTTTGTAACAGTGAATACAGTGGTTACAGTTTGGTTTTATTTCATTATTTAAAATGAAATGTGTCATAAAACAGACAATTAACAACATATGAACAAATCCGTCTGTAATAACCTTCAGAAAAGTGCCAAGAAGGAATGTGGAAAGTTTAGTTGATGTAAGTGCTTTAAAAGTTGAGATTTTTGGATCAGAGTATTGAAGGAAAAACTAATGTTGAGATAATGTCCGCTAAAGATGGTTGTATAGGGGAAATATGCAGTCGCAAACAGACAAGGTTTAGCCAAATAAACACCTCAATATATATTTTGGACCTTTTGATTTATACTAGTATGAAAGAAGACATGTTATGGAAGCAAAATAGACAACATTCTCAAAATTTACCAGTGCTTGACACAACACTGTAGCCTCTGTTTCAAATGTTTCACATGAAGAAGAAAGCGTTAATTCTCCAGATAGAGACATTTCTTCTATTATACAGGTTCAGGGCGTGAGGGCCGTTTGGAGTCAAGTCTCCGCTGTGCACAGAGACTTTGATGTGAGATTATGGGGCCTCAAGGTCACCACTCTCTCACTGGCTGCTCAGAATGATCCAGTCACTCAAACCTGCATGGCTGTCACACACACACACACACAGTTACACAGAGAGAGAGAGGCAGACACACACACACAGACGCACACACACACACACACAGACGCACACACACGCACACACACACACACACACAGTAATGCTCACACTGTCACTAACACAGAGACACACACACACACGCACACACACACACACACACAGTAATGCTCACACTGTCACTAACACAGAGACACACACACACACACACACACACACACACACACAGTAATGCTCACACACACACACACACACACACAGTGATGCTCACACACACACTAACACAGAGACACACACACACACAGTGATGCTCACACACACACACTAACACAGAGACACACACACGCACGGCACACACACAAGTACAGAGAGAGAGAGACACACACACACACAGGGAGAGGGAGAGAGGGAGACACACACACACACACACACACACACACACACACACACACAGAGAGAGGCTGTCCCACTTGTATTGAGACGTCAACCTTTAAATCCTCCTTTTCAAAACGTATAGAGAGGGAGAAATTAAAAATGAGGCCCATGTCGAATCTCACAAGTTTTATTAAAATGAAAAGCAAATGTGACTGAGAAGAAAAAACATTACATTTTAACATGATAAAAACAATTAAAGTTGAAAATAACATTATAATAAACATTGTGGGCAAAGCATATTTCTCTAAGTAAATGGGTAATGGTATGGCTGAAGCATTCACCCTCTTTTCATTTCTATGCTGTGCGCGACACATGCAAAAGACATAGCCTACAAAATCATGTAACTCAATTAAAGTAGCCATGAGGAGTTTTTTTATTTTATTTTTTTTTTTTTTTTATTCTTGCGCCCTTTGCACATTCGGACAAAATTGGTTGTGTATTTTATGACACCAAATAATCAACATCAGTTTTATTGCCAAGTATACAGATACTAGGAATTTGCCTCTGTATTTTGTTGCATTACAATAAACAGAGTTTTAAAAAGCAAGTAGCCTACAGCAAAAAATATGTTTTTAGCTGGATGTCTATCTATATGCAATCTCTCTGAAAAATCCGTCTTGGAACCGAAAATTCCAGATTCAAATTCCTTGTATATGTGCAAATAAAATTGATTCTGATTCTGATTGACATTTGCAAACAGGACTGTATTGTTTCAGACTCACACACACACACACACACACACACACACACACACACACACACACACACACACACACACACAAACACACACACACAGCGACAGTCACATAGTCAGAATAAGCATCTGGCAGCTTCTCCTCCCTTCAACACATCTGTGGAGAGTTAAACATGTTTTTATATTCGCAGCGATTCATGGATCTTGAGCGTGGAAACAGATCACGGCTGAAAACAAAGAGACAGCACACAAGAGACGACACCCGCGGGCTGGGAGTTCAATCAGTCATCCGCTTTAACTGGTTATTATTAGCGGTTCACCTCAAACTAATCTAAAATAATCTCTTTGGCAGAGACAAGGGCCTAGTTTAACATGTATAAGAAAACAATACTTTGGCCTTTGGCATGGTATTGGCTTTTGATTGTTGTGAAATTTGCGGTTTGGCCCACAACACGTGCACTGTACAAACAAAAACTACAACTCTTTTTTTCTTCAAACTGTCATTGTCTTTTCATGGCCAATCCCTAAGCTCCATGATCAGTGGAGTAAACACTAAACATAAAGCAACGTTTTTGACTTTTTTTTTTACCGCATTTTGGATAAGAATGTTAGCCCTTGTTAGTTAGCATCAGTTGTAGGTGAATGTAACTATAAGTTTGTCATGAACAAAATTTTAAATTGTGACCTGATGATGGCGCCAAAAGCTCACGAAATATTTTTTGGGGCGGGACATTCATTTCTCCTCCCATTCACCTATTTCAGCCTCTTAGTGGCGCTAAAGTAGAAGTACACCCAAAGAGATTCTCTTCTGTCTAAGCATCCTGTAAAAGTTAAGTCCATTGGAATATACAGGGGATCTGAATAAGTTAGACATTTTAAAAATATATTTCTAAAAGCATTGGTTGCACTTTGAATATCTCATTGGCCCACATGAGGTCATTGTTGAACCCTGAAGGGCAGTGAACGCCTCTGTGCATTTCTTTGTGTTAAAGATCCATTGTTATATCTATTGTATCCCTCATATATCAGGAAAATAACGTGTGAATGGATCGGCTCAATGCACTTGAATTTTCTCAAACCATCACGAAAATCAAGATTTATTTTTTTTTTAAACGGCTTTTACTAGTTCAGTAATGAATCAGTCATTAACAAAAGAAATAGATAGTGTTGTGGTCAGTCATACAGAGTATTGCATAATAAAAACTGAACTGTTATTATTTAGATTGACCTGATATTGACAAATATGTTTTAGTAATGTCCTCATATTAAAATATAGTCCGAAACTACTGCAGTACAGATCAGAGGACTGGGTGTATGACATATTGAGGTAATTTTCAAATTCAATATAAACACATTTCACTGCAGGAAAAAGGAATAAAAACAGCAGTTATGGTTTTTTAAAGAAAATATACAGTACAATTCTCTGGTGCATTCATATCTTAAAATATAAAACCACACCCATTGATTCATATAAAAAACACAAATGCTTAAAAAAACTTTTCAAAATAAACATAATTCCTCCTTCTTCATGATTCTTCACTTGTCATCCCAGATGATAGACGTGTCCTGAAATGTATCATGTTTTCCTTGCGAAAATCACTTAAATCATAACGTTCCATAATCAGCACTATTCTGAAGGGTATGACAGAATAATTAGTCTCTAAAAACACAAAAATGCATCTTTTTTTATATTATATTATAAAATGAATAACGGCTCCATCCAAAATCTTTGTAGTAACTTATAATCATTCACCAAATATAATGATCTCATAATGTACTCACACACACACACACACACACACACACACACACACACACACACACACACACACACACACACACACACACACACACACACACACACACACACATAGTTTATTAGTTTGGATCCAAAATCTTTGTAGTAAACACTTTGGCTAATAAGCTTTGCCAATCACGTATGAATTGTTCTCACAGAAATGTCCTCACAAAAGTACTAAAAAAATATATATACTCTGTCAGCAGCGTTTGTGTGTTTTGGTGGTGCCCGTCAGTACAATGTGAGGTATCCCATAACCCCACCTGTCACAGGGCCAGTACTGCAGGCCGGGCAGGGAGTAAGGGATCTCGTAGTGGGCGTCCAGGTAAGCGATGAGCGTGGTAGCATGGGCCACGGCTAACACTATCAGGATGTGCCTGGGAGGAGACGGATAGCAGAAATCAATACAAATGAGCAACAACATCAATATATCTTGGAAAGGAACAACCCCATCTCCGTAAATGTAAATACAATAAATATGTTCTTGCAATGCACTGATGTTGTTCGGAGTTGTTTGAGGTGAATGATTGGCTTACAAAACAGAGGAGTCTCGGTCAAGGGGCATAATTTGCGGGGTGGGTTGCAACACCCCCCAACAAAAATACGCAATCCATCAACAAAACCGGCCAATGCAATGCCCCCAAATATGGATTTGAACCCCTCCCTTTCCCCCCCAATGTCGGACCCAAAGTTACTCTCTTGGGTTTAGTCAACCAAAGCACTGAGGCTACAGTTGGGAAGATGTTGTGACTTTGATTAGACGTCAATGCTTTGATTAGCCTTACTGTAACTTATCGCAATGAATTGAACATAACCATAAAATACGCTCATACATGCTTTAATCTCGAAGGATCATTGAGAGAAAGCTCTTATTTGCAGGGGCTTGAAGTAGCAGCAAATCAGTGGAGCGAGAAGCCTATGGTAAAATCTATAGGAATAGTTAAATAGAGAGGAGATAGAAGATGGTCAACAATGGCCTTGTAGGGGCGCCCTTTGCTCAGTTGGTAGGGCGTCCCCCCCATGGGCCTCGGCCAGCAGCGGACCCGGGTTCGATTCCAGCCCGCGGTCGTTCTCTGCATGTCACTCCCCTCTTTGCCCCATTTCAACTCTGTCTCTACACTATCAATAAAGCATAAAAATGCCAAAAAAAAATCTTAAAAAAAATAATAATAATGGCCTTGTACTGTATATACCAGTAAAAATGACATGTCCACGTCAAGTATGACCACCCAACCTTGGACAGCATCAAGACTGATGTAGCTATCTCAACATACTCAACATGTATATACTACATACTGTCTACTTAACGATCGATTGTGTATGCGAGGTTTGCCGGACCGTTTACACTGAAGTTTACAGAAGCAAAGAAGAAGTTTGCATACATGGTTATTTATATAGTACTTGAAGGTCATCAAGTCAGATACCAAGATATTTGTATTGTGAAGCTTTTTCAATATTTGACCCATTACTGAGTGGATATGTGAAGATCATCATTCATTAACAAGGGTTTTATCTGGGTGGAACACACTTCCTACTAAACAGGTATTGCAAATGAAAAATAAACTAGTTTAATTTCAATGTAACATGCTTGAAAAGGCAAAGGCAAATAAAGATGAACGAGCTAGGCGTCACCAGATATGTTCTGATCTTTCTATTTCAATATGATCTATCATACTTGGTACTTGATTATTTTTTTTCAATGTCCAGATATTATGTATATAACTCTATAGTGATCCAGGCCTCACCAGATGCTGTGCAGGTAGCAGAAGTTGATGCTCTGCCAGAAGCTGCAGCCCACGCGGTCACTGATCCAGCAGACGATGGCCATCAGCCACAGAGCTCCACACAGCTTCGCCAATCGCAAAACCTTCTGGTCCTTACAACTGAGAAACAGGGAAACTGGTTAATAAACAACTGGATGGATGGATGGATGGATGGATGGATGGATGGATGGATGGATGGATGGATGGATGGATGGATGGATGGATGGATAGATAGATAGATAGATAGATAGATAGATAGATAGATAGATAGATAGATAGATAGATAGATAGATAGATAGATAGATAGATAGATAGATAGATAGATAGATAGATAGATAGATAGATAGATAGATAGATAGATAGATAAATGGTTTAAAAATTAAAGTTGAATCAGATTTAAAAAAATAAAAAATGTAAATACTTTATGCTTGGGTTTATCATTTTAAAGAACACAAACACACAACTGAAAAAGTGAACACACAAACAAAAGACAAAACAAAATGAACAACTAACATGGCGTACTCTACCTAACAGGTTTATAAAGACATTGTTTAATCTAAAGGTAAATGTTAAGCAGGAAATTAAAAGTCAAAAAGGTGTCATGAAGGTCACTTCAGCGCTGCTATATAGTCCAGGAAAGGCTGACATATCTATTTAAATCTTTCTGCTTTCTGTTGTGAGATCTCATAACAGATTTTCTCCACATATAGAGAGCTAGAGAACTCCATGAGCCACATATAAAAGCCAATTTAATCAGATTTAAACTAAATAGAATAGTGTGCATGAATAGGAAAAAACATAAATAGTGATAAAACTTGCTGGAATAATAAGACCTGACTTGTCTTCTTATGTGAAGTCTTAGTCCCAGAAAAGACTCAACGCTAGCAATAGGATAATACTGAAAACAAGTTGTGCACAGGACTTTCAACTTTATTACAACTTTATGAACATATTTCAAAGTGTTTCCAAAAGTAGTTAACAACAAATATGTTAAGTTCTTTTTTTTAAGATAATTTTTTGGCATTTTCAAGCTTTATTGGATAGTACAGAGTTGAAATGGGGAGACAGAGAGAGAGAGAGAGAGAGGGGGGATGACCTGCAGTAAAGGTCCACGGGTCGGATTTGAAACCCGCGACCACTGCAACGAAGGCTGGAGCCAATATGGTACGCGCTCTATCCACTACGCCACCGGAGCACTCCTGTTTTAAAGTTCTAAGTAGTATTCTTACTTCTTCATCTCCGTAGCGAGGATGAATAGCAGGTGGAGGCCGAAGCAGTTTAGCACGTAGGCGTTGACTGTCGGTTTGACGAAGGAAGACAATGTGCTGATGACGGTTATAACCAGGACCAGGTTGGAAAACATGGATCTATAGATGAAGAGACAGAGAAGATAAGCCGTGAGAATGGATTTTATTCCTTCTGCTGTACGTACAGGTTTTTTTTTCTTAGCAGTAGAAACAACAACTGAAACATTTCTCTTGGGCTCTTCGTGGGGGATTTTTTCTGAGCTCCTGCACCAGTGTCAGGGTTGGGGGGGGCGACACCAGTTTGTAAACGCTGCCATACTGAGAAATACAGAGAGAGTTTTGTGGAGCTGATAGGCTTAATCAACTTTGTGTCAACTCGTTTGGCGATGGCTTGAATGTAACTAACATTCATTTATATGTAAAAGTTACGCACTGCAGCTTTAAGTTGCAGTGCGTTGAGCTCTCAGGGCCACCGTACAAACTCATTATTAAAAAAAAAAAATGGAAAATCTTCTTGAGGCCGCTGAGTCGGGCCTGTGGGGGATTATTTTTCAGATCCTCATCAACATTTTATTAATCTTTTCCCTTGTGTCTAAATATTTACACAGGTTTAAGGTGCAGCTGCAGTTTTTAACAATAGCGGGAACCCATTTAAATGGGAAAGCAGTATTGTGTGTGTGTGTGTGTGTGTGTGTGTGTGTGTGTTTGTGTGTGTGTTTGTGTGTGTGTGTGTGTGTGTGTGTGTGCGTGTCTGATTGTGTGTGTGTGTGTGTGTGTGTGTGTGTGTGTGTGTGTGTGTGTGTGTGTGAGTGACACATATAGTCTTGGTAGGGCTGTCAAACAGGCTTCTCGGCCGGTACAGGTTAGGTTCCAGTGTGGCGTGCCTTTGACACACTCTCATTGTTTTCTCTTATTAAAGGGTTATCCAGTGTTTGAATGAGTCCTTAGGCAATATGAGTTAGCACGGAATACACACAGAGAGTTGACTAATGCATGTGTCGTTTTGGGTTAAAGGTGTAGTCAGTGATACTGGAGAACATCTATGTGTATGTGTGTGTGTGTGTGTGTGTGTGTGTGTGTGTGTGTGTGTGTGTGTGTGTGTGTGTGTGTGTGTGTGTGTGTGTGTGTATGTGTGTGTGTGTGTGAGTCTGACACAACACAGTCCTGTTTGCAAATGTAAATCAAAATCAAAATCGTTTTCATTTGAACATATACAAGGAATTTGACTCTGGAATTTTTTTAATTCCAAGAAGGATTTTAAGTCGACATCTGGATAAAGAAGTCTATTGACATTTTACATTTATTTAGTTTTGTATTTAGGTCTCTGTTCTCCTGCTTGTGTTCCTATTATACTTTTACTTAAATTGCATTGTGTTGGAGGAGCCCAAGACTAAATTGCCATTGCCAGCGACTGCTCTGTAAATTGTTGTGCATGTGACAATGAAACCATCTTGAATCTTGAATCTTGTCAATAGCACATTTTGTCGAAATCAGTGAATATCTCCTTTACCTGAACATGATGTGTGTGCCCTGAATTGTTTTGATCATTAGTGTTAATACACAGCCTAGGCTCTGTAAACTGGTATGTAAACCAAACAAAAGGGGCCCATCGTAGCAAACAACATGCCCAGTTTACGGAGCCTAAGTTGAGTACTAACACCAGATTTTAGTCATGCGCACACAGTACGTACAGGTAGCGGATCTTGAGGAGATATTCACTGATTTTGACGAGATGTAGTCATTTTTTTTTTACAACAAGCGTTCTCCAGAATCGCTGACTCCATCTTAAAAGGAATACTTCACGTAGGGTTAGACAGTGAGACCATAAAACACTCTTTCTGCCTTTTCTCAGGCTAGGATGAACCGATTTCAAAAATGTTTGCACATTTATACTACATAGGATCTCAGAGTTCAATACACCTTCATATTCCCACAGGTGAAGGAGGTCTTTAATTGCTGTGAGGTTTTCTTTACCTGTCTTTGATGAATGAAGGGAAGCGGCTGCGAGGGAACCACATAGAATAACTTGCAGCTATGACCCACAGTATGGACAGCTCATCTAACATCTGCCCAACGAAACTCAGGGTCATGTGGAAGTACGCAGAGAACAGACCTGTAAAGAGAGGGAATAAACAATTTTTAATGTCAAATTATTCATGTTTTTATTGCACAGCTGGGGTATGTGATTTCTGATTGGTCAAAGTTAACATGAGCTGTACACTTTGACCAATCAGAGCGAGGCTCCGATTCTCCGTTCTTATTGGCTGTTGGGACTGTCCATTCACTTTGGCACGACTTTGTTGGTAGAGAGCGTGTCAGGGAGGGACCATAGGGGAGGGACTAAAGTGGAGCGGTTGAGGTATTTGGATTCGAAACTCTATCCCAACTGCCATTTTCTCCCCAAATCCTCCACCCCAGCTTTAATCTTGAAAACGTCTACAAGACACTGAACCCTAAATTGCTCCCGATAGTTAACCTGCTATCGGTGTATGAATGTGAGGGAATCGGAAAAAAGTTTGTCAGGGACACATGCACCACGTCTGGCCTGGTCTGTCGTCACTTCCTCTATAATTAGATGAATGAATGAATGAATGAATGTGTGTGGGAATTGAAATGTGGGAACGGGAACAGGTCTAGAAAGGCAGTTACTGACCCACGAATATCATCATGGTCCAGACCAGGTGAATGGCCAGGTTTCTCTCCTTGGCGTACGGGTGAAGCAGGTAGAGCATGATCGGGGAAATGATGAAGAAGGAAATGTTGCTAATCTGTTGGAAAAACATACAAAATACAGTCAGTCAATCAACAGACCAAACAAGCCCACCTTTTTTTTAATTATTTTTTTTGATTTTTCCTTTTAAAGAACACAAACACTCAACTGAAAAAGCGAACACACAAACAAAAGGCAAAACAAAGTAAACATCTGACATTGTGTACACTGCGTAACAGGTTTCTAAGGACATTGTTTGAATAAAAGGTAAATGTTAAGCAAAAGAAAAAAAAAAGTCAAAAAGGTGTCATCAAGCCCACCTTTTTTAAGATCAAGTATTTTAGACATAAACACATTTACAGAAGAGTATAAGGGCACGGGGGGAGAGAGGGAAAAAAGTGAAGAAGAGAAAGTTGTTGTGTTTTTCATTATAACTTTGTGAACCTACAGTTAATGTTATTAAAACACAAACGATGCATCTTTGCTGCAACCAGTTTGAATCTGTCGACATATTTCCAACTTTCCCACATTCTGGAACTTTAAGTCAAGTTTATTCCCAAAATTGTATTTCGTCTTTATTCTTGAGATTTCGACAGTTTTTTTCTGAAAGCGCATAATGGAAAAAAACCTGTCCTTTCATTTTTTTTTGTTTCTATCCTGTGGCCCTTATACGTTTCAGTAGAAATTTTTTGATATTTAAAAAAAGTTGGACTAGAACTAGCTATAAGATAGATAGATAGATAGATAGATAGATAGATAGATAGATAGATAGATAGATAGATAGATAGATAGAAAAGCTGGACTTACAGTGTTGAAATACTCCACTACATTCTCAGAGTGTCTGTAGTTGTCTTCACACCAGTCGATTTCTGAACTCTCATAGGCGAACCCTCCGCCCATCTTCTCACTTGAAGGAAAGCCTGTCAGACAGAGAGAGGGGCAAAATAAATCTCATTACAAAAAATCAAGCAATGACTAACCCTGTGTTCCAATACCCATACTTACTTCCATACTATTAAGTATGCTAGAAAAAGAATAACCCTGCATTCCAATCCCCATACTTTCTGCTATTTAGTATGGTAGAAAAAAGATTGAATATGTCCCAATTCTTGTGGTCCGATTTAGTAGCCTGTGCTTAAAAATACCCGGATGTCTACTACATCCGGTAGAGATTTTTAGTGTTGAAATCAGCATGCTATTGGGGGCGATTCTGTCCCACAATCCAGTGCGCACCGTAAATGACATAACATCGACTGAGCCTCCGTATGAAAACAACCAGCGATGCAACAGATATATTAGCAAGAGGCAAGATCAAGGCGCGATGTTATGATAACATAAAAAAGTTAAAGTATGTCCCAATTTTATACCTACTGCATGCTTACTAGTGCATGCTAACTAGTGCATGCAAACTAGATTATTTTTATGGTCAGATGTAGTATGCAGAATAGAAAAAATAAAGAGTATGCGATTTGGAACGCAGGGTGAGACAACACCTGCCGTTTCACCTCAGACTTTGTGTTCTCGCCATCAGATAACACACAGGTGTATAAGGGGCAGACAGCATTTGAATATATACGTACACTCAACAAAAATATAAACGCAACACTTTTGTTTTTGCTCCCATTTTTCATGAGATGGACTTAAAGATCTAAAATTCATTCCAGATACACAATTGTACCATTTCTCTCAAACATTGTTCACAAATCTGTCTAAATGTGTGATAGTGAGCACTTCTGCTTTGCTGAGATAATCCATCCCACCTCACAGGTGTGCCACATCAAGATGCTGATCTGACATTATGATTAGTGCACAGGTGTGCCTTAGACTGTCCACAATAAAAGGCCACTCTGAAATGTGCATTGTTTTGCTTTATTGGGGGTCTGGGGACTCAGAACCAGTCAGTATCTGGTGTGACCACCATTTGCCTCATGCAGTGCAACACATCTTCTTCGGATAGAGTTTATCAGATTGTCAATTGTGGCCTGTGGAATGTTGTTCCACTCCTCTTCAATGGCTGTGCGAAGTTGCTGGAGACGGCTTATGGTGGCGAAATGAACATTCAATGCACGAGCAACAGATCTGGTTGACATTCCTGCTGTCAGCATGCCAATTGCACGCTCCCTCAATGCTTGTGGCATCTGTGGCATTTTGCTGTGAGACAAAACTGCACATTTCAGGGTGGCCTTTTATTGTGGACAGTCTAAGGCACACCTGTGCACTAATCATGATGTCAGATCAGCATCTTGATGTGGCACACCTGTGAGGTGGGATGGATTATCTCAGCAAAGCAGAAGTGCTCACTATCACACATTTAGACAGATTTGTGAACAATGTTTGAGAGAAATGGTACAATTGTGTATCTGGAATGAATTTTAGATCTTTAAGTCCATCTCATGAAAAATGGGAGCAAAAACAAAAGTGTTGCGTTTATATTTTTGTTGAGTGTATGTGGTTTATGGAAATATAGTTTCAACACGAACCTGAGCTTCATATTCAAATATGACTTTGAATACTTTCTCACAATCTCAACAGAGGTCGTTTAAAGGATTGTTTAGATTAAGATGAACAATTTCTGAGATTTAGTAGTCGAGACACTGCAGGTGACAATACATATAACTAATGTTTTTAAGAAGAGTATGTACAAGAGACCAGGTTTAGTCAAATAAACACCTCAATGTACATTACGGACCTTTTATTTAGTGTATGAAAGAATGTCATTGAAGCAAAATTAGCCAACAATCTCAAAATGTACCATGCATGGCTTGGAAAAAATATCTTTTTACTTGCAGTGTCTCCCCCCTAATCTTGTGCATGATTACATTTACACAAGACAAATCTTAACAAACTAGAACTAACAACAGACACTGAGATTTTAAAATTTTTTATTTAACCTTTATTTAACCAGGAGAAAAAAAACTATTGAGATTGAAAATCTCTTTTTCAAAGGTGACCTGGCCAAGACATGCAGCAGCACAATGAACCACATTATACAGACAAACAGTTACAGACAAACACACAGGGACAACATTAAAATAACACTAAAAATAAAGCACATCAATTCACACTGCAACAATCCTAATAGTTGCAGAGAAAGTAGAGATAAGCTAACTAACTGCATATAACACAAAGTAATATGTATGAATATGCAAAGAGAAAATTGTGTATTGTGTGTAATTGTCCGGAATAGTTAATTAATTCATAAATAAATAAATAAATAAATAAATAAATAAATAAATAAATAAATAAATAAATAAATAAATAAATAGATAGATAGATAAATAAATAAATATTAGTTTAGGTGTATCTAACTATCTGCTCTTACTTGAAAAAGTTAAAATAAACTCTGAATTTAACAAAGTTCAGAGTTTCTACAAGGTATAGAAATGACTAGTAGAGATATGGCTGCTAGTAGTGTGCAGCATCAAGCTTCAAACACATTGGAAAAGATCCATGATGCATCTGGATTGCACACTGCTACATATAGTCACCAGTCTGGAAACACAGCACATGATCTCAGTCATCTCACGCAAATCATTATGACCAAACGTGAGTCACTACCATTTGATTGTTACATGGCACGGACATGTTGAATTTTATCAAATATTTTATAAGTTTGTGAATCTATTTTTATTGGATTGATATTTACTTAGTTGGTTCATTTATTCACAAAAAAATATATATATTCCTTTTTTATCTTTCTAATCTCTTTATGTATTTCTTTCTCAGATGTTTCAAATAAACAAAAAATACCAACTAAACATAAACTAAACCTGATGTTATAAAAATACTTATTGCATGACTGTGTAAAAGTGTTACTAATAAAGTGCCTTTTGAGTATAAACAGTAATAGCTTTAATACAATAGTGTAAATCCAGTGAACAATTGACTGTTAACACAATTGATATGACTTGAATATTGACTATTGGCATTGTACATTTGTAAATCAAACCACAAATAGGTCTACATACTGTTGAAATAGTTCACAATTGATCAACACACACATAAGCACTCTCAGTCACTAAGGAGATCACAACAGGATAGTTCTAGTAATCTCTTGTTTGAATAAGAACAGTTTCACACATATTCTAGTCTAAAAAAAAAGTCATAAAAGTCAAATAAATCAATTGTAATAAATGAATTCAAAACAAAAGTCGTTAATTATGGTTTCAGTATCATACATGAATGAGTCTCAACTCTAATACTCCTGGCTTTTGAGTAAACACAAAACAAGGTAGATATAATAGACTGTAAATACAATTTATATGACTTGAATATTGACTATTGAATTCTGAATTTGCCATATAATAAATCAAAAATACAATATTATAGGAATACAAGATTGAAAACGCTAACTATGCACCTTTTAGTCGTTCAGAGAATCAGTTAGGCTAACAACATAATTAATCTAGTTATTTCCTGAATAAAGATAAGACCGTTCCACACACGTTCTACCCAAAAAGTTAAATACATCAATTCTAAATAATAAATAATTTCAAAACAAAAGCTGTAAGTTTAATATGGTGTTAGTAGTATAATAAATGAATGAGCCTTACCTCCCATGTTGCTCCTATCTGTCAGTCAGTGCTGTTGCTCTGTGCTACAGGTGACACAGCAGGCCAGGTCTACAACAGGTGCATTTAAACGTAGGCGGAGCTGCACGAGCGCAACAATCCTCCCGATCCTGTTGCACGAGACTATTATGACGTCATCGCTCAACGAGTTCAAATTTCCCGAGCGAAAATGTCTGGAATGGTCTGGTATTTTTTGTTGGATTATAAAAAAAAAAAAAAAAAAAAAAAAAGTGTTTCTATTTTTTACCAGTAAAATGTTGGTCTCTCTCAAAGGGTAGACACATCTTATAGCCTATAAACTACACTCACATTCTTTAGGCCCCGGAAAAAAATGTTTTGTTTATGTTGGTTACATATTGAAAGTGTAGGCCTAATTAAAATAAATTACAGTAGGCCTACTGTAGCCTAAATTATGGATATTCATGATTTAAAATGTAAACTAAAAATTAAAATGTAAAAAAGTTATAAAAATATATCTTATAAGAAACATTGCAAGAAAAACTATAAATTTGAGGTTAAAAAAAAGTACATAAACGTCAAATATGATCACAGTACTATAGTAGATATATCATGAATATAGACTGGTATGATATAATACGTATTGATACTATCAACACGTGTTACAGGGAGATGCCGGACGTTGCATGCCGATGGAATCTCAGGTTTTCTCTAGAAACGCTCAACCGGTCCACCTGCCCGTCCAACCGGTGTGTGTGTGTGTGTGTGTGTGTGTGTGTGTGTGTGTGTGTGTGTGTGTGTGTGTGTGTGTGTGTAACCTGCCTGCTGCCCTGCTCGCGCTGCGCCAGGACAATTTCAAAATAAAAGCATGAACGATTTCGAATGGGAAGAAGAGCATGAGAGTTGTTGTTGGAATCTGTCTGTCTCTCTCTCTCTCTCTCTCTCTCTATGTCTCTCTCCCTCTCTCTCTCTCTCTCTCTCTCTCTCTCTCTCTCTCTCTCTCTCTCTCGTTTCTCTCATTTTTAATTATTATTATTATTTTTTTACTTTTTCAAATTTTTGTTTAAAATTATTTTAGCTATGCCTACTACTGTTATTACAATTTTCTTAAAATACTCGACTTTCTGTACAACAAAAAACAAACATACTGAAATAGTTTATTCAGAGTGTTAAATCTCTTTCTTTTCCCTTCTAGTACATTTACAAAAACTAACAGTAAAAAAAAATAACAGTAAAAAGCTAAATTAGCAGAAAAATACCTTTTAAAATATCAAAGTAATAAGTAAAAGAATAAAAACTTGAAGACTTGAGTTTCTGTGTCTCCGAAAAGAAATTCCTCCTCTGCTTTCATGCAGTACATGACATCAGATGTTCATTTGTGTCTGTCGTTATTTAGTAAATCCTTTTATAACTTACGATGACACAACCTAAAACAGTGCAAACAACCTTGAGGTGAAAATATAAAAAAAAACATTCAGGATTTTTTTTAAGATCAAAAGTATTGATTCATCTGAAGCAGGTTTGTTATAGTGCAAACATAACAGTCAAGTTCACTTTATTGCATATTCAATATAATTTCAAAAATGGCTGCCTGTTTTTACTTGATTTTATGGCGCTCTCTTGGAATACTGACAAACGCTTCAGGCAGATATATACAAACTTTAGACATCAGTTAGCAATTTGATTTCATTTTCCATTAAAGCTGGGGTGGAGGATTTGGGGATAAAATGGCAGTTGGGATAGAGATTCGAATCCAAATACCTCAACCGCTCAACTTGTTCTCTTTGGTCCCTCCCCTATGGTCCCTCCCTGACACGCTCTACACCAACAAAGTCGTGCCAAAGTGAATGGACAGTCCCAACAGCCAATAAGAACAGCGAATCGGGGCCTCGCTCTGATTGGTCAAAGTGTCAGTTCATGTTAACTTTGACCAATCAGAAATCACATACCCCAGCTTTAATGGTGTAACTTTGATTGAGTTATTTTCAGTGAATGAATCAAAAAAATTGTGGTTGGTTTATCTGTGTTTTAACCAGTGTTGGGTTTGTTACTTTTTTTAAGCATCACTTTGCAGACTACTAATGACTTCACACTGTAAGAAGTTGAAACTAGAGCTAAGCTACCCTAGGGAGAAATCTAGTTTGGTTAACTAAAGCTACTTAGAAAAAAATTGTTCAAACTACTTTGTAGAAAATTATTAAATCGACAATGTGACATCAAATTATAACAAAATGTAGTTCACTACTCCCCAACACTGGTCCTAAGGTCATGACAGCCTCAGTGATGTGTGTTCGTACAGTATACCGTGACAAACAAGTTATGCGTGGTTCAAAAGTCAACGGTTTGAGGCCACACTTTAAAACGACCCTGTTTTCCATAGTGAATGAAGATCTACCTTGAAACCATAGACAGACAACAGACAGGCAGTTTTGTTTTATCGCACAATATGCGCTCTGGTATTTCTCAGAAGACACAGAGTATAGTTCCCATCTCGTCCGGTTCAAATCTTCTCCACGTAGTTTCCTGGGAACAGACCTTCTCTGCCTCGGCTACGGCCCGTCCACCAACCCGATGGATCTATAGAGGAAATAATATATATTTATTTTTAAGATCATTTTTTGGCATTTTCAAGCTTTATTAGACAGTACAGAGTTGAAATGGGGAGACAGAGACAGAGAGAGAGGGGGGATGACCTGCAGTAAAGGTCCACGGGCAGGATTTGAACCCGCGACCTCTGCAACGAAGGCCAGAGGCGATATGGTACGTGCTCTATCCACTACGCCACCGGAGCGGCCTGACATTTTAGCTTTTGTTTAAACATTTCAAATATATCAGATCATTTAAAACTGCTTCTGGGCTTAATGTTTTGATTATGTATTTGTATTTGTAATTTTTATTTTTTTTAATTTAAGTCTTTATTCATACAGGTAAATCCCATTGAGACCGGAGACTCTTTTTTCAAGGGACACCTGTTCCCATTTACACATTACCATTCACACACACATTCATACACCGCTAGCAGGCTAACTATCATCAGTCACTATGCTGTCCACCTTAGGTAAGGTTAGGCTACACTGTATTGTCTCTGGGCCCTGGGGATATTTGAGCATGAGCACAGTGCATGATGGCTTCAAACACACAAAAAAAGCAGCAGAAAAACGAACATTTAAATGTCAACAACAGTGGTGCATAACAGTCTGTAAGTTAAAGTGCACTTTGCTGTATCACATGATGGGAATATAAGGCGTAGTGATAAAATGGAGGTGTTAATAAATGTATTGCACATTGCCCTATTGCTCTAGAACGTGTGAATAAAGTGCTGTGTGGTTGCTTTCCATTTCATTCATTCCATATTTTTTTTTTTTTAAAGATAATTTTTTGGCATTTCTTAATTTTCTTTACACAGTTTTCTTTGGAGAGACATAATTGAAATGGGGCAGAGAGGGGAATGACATGCAGAGAACGACCGCGGGCTGTATTCTAACCCGGGTCTGCTGTGAAGAGGACTGAGGCTCTACGGGGGTGGCTCTTAACACTCTAACCACTATAGTCCAGCAGATATGGCTATAGTGGTTAGAGTATGTATATATATATATATATAAAATTGGCGATGGCCCTATAGCCAAAAATCGTCCTTAGGGCATGCTCTAACAGTGTGCCAAAGCTCATGTTTGTATAAAAAAAAGCACAATTCCGTCATATATTGCACCTATCTGCTGGACTCCTACACCACATTCACTCACCTTCTTTGACCAGGTCGAAGACTTCATTGGCGTCAAAGCTGATCTCGTCCGTGTCCTGTCCCGCGTACTGGTACAGCGCCCGACACCGAGGTCCCGTGGGCCGGGACTGAGGTTTAGGGGCAGGAGGGGGGCGCTGGCTGATGCTACGCTTCCTCTGCTTACTGTGAAGGGAGAGAGACGTGACAAAGAGATGAAATAACTAGTGAAAGTGGCTAAGAGGAGTTTTCAGTTTTTGTTGATTCTATCTATCTATCTATCTATCTATCTATCTATCTATCTATCTATCTATCTATCTATCTATCTATCTATCTATCTATCTATCTATCTATCTATCTATCTATCTATCTATCTGTCTATCTGTCTGTCTGTCTGTCTGTCTGTCTGTCTGTCTGTCTGTCTGTCTGTCTGTCTGTCTGTCTGTCTATCAGCACATTCTGTTGACTCCCCCTTGTTTGCTGTTACAGGTCATTCATGATCATCAGAAGAAAAAATTAGACTGTTTCATAAACATTTAAAAGTCCCTTCTAGGAGGTGTAAGCCTTTAAAATAAATACAATCTGAGTTTAAGATGACTTTAATGCATAAATCAACATTTGTGTGGTTTTTATGCATAGAGTCATTGTACTACAGACTCTATTGAACCTTGTCCACCTCTGTCTGAATGTTATCTCTGCCCTGCCTTCCACAGTTTACATTCTTAACGGTTGGCAGCGTCTTTGCAATTTGTTTGACATGTGACGAAAAATAGCTACAAACCAGTTTGGTTCAAGCTGAAACTAGTGGATCAGCATCAGGCCTTCCACTCTGTCAATAAAAAGGTGTATCTCTCTCTCTCTCTCTCTCTCTCTCTCTCTTTGTCTCTCTCTCTCTCTTTCTCTGTCTATCTCTCTCTCTCTCTCTCTCTTTGTCTCTCTCTCTTTCTCTCTCTCTCTCTATTAAATGCGTTTGTTTGTTTGGGCTCGGTAGGTGTTCAGCATCACCTTGACAACCCTTAAAAACACACTAAGCTGGTTTGCACTGATTCTAAGTGACTAATCAACTCCACTCACACGTGCCTATTTCTCTACATTTCTTTATTTTTTTTACTTTTATTTATACAGGTAAACCCCATTGAGACCAGAGTCTCTTTAGCAAGGGAGACCTGTTCCTATTCCCACGTTACCATTCACACACACAATCATACACTAATAGCAGGCTAACTATCAGGAGCAATTTGGGGTTCAGTGTCTTGCTCAGGGACACTTTGACATGTGGCAGGGGGATGGGGGGATCGAACCAACGACCCGATATTTGAGGATCGACCACCTTACCTACTTAACCATAGCCACCCACATACAGTTTCAACTAGAAAATGTAATAATAATAATAATTCTAATTATATAATAAATAAATTCTACGCACTGCGTCTTTAATTAAGCTGGACTTTTTTTTGTAGTAATATAACAAGGTGATTCTCTTGTTCTCACCCTGACATGCCCTGGTCAGGCACATTGAGGAAGTCCATGTTTCCCTGGGTGGGCTGGCCCTGGGAGGGGGGTCTAGGCGCCCGCTGGTTGCCCAGTTTAGGCAGAGCGGTGCTGGGGAGACGGCCCTGCGTGTGGCCCTGCTGCTTGTGTGTGGAGGAATACGTGACGTCAGAGGGACGACTGGGAGCGGAGCGGGAGAACTGGGCGGCTCCATTCTGGTGAGCTGAGGAGAGAGAGAGATAAAATAAGTGCTTCTTAATAAAGAATGGGAAAAAAATACAGTTTTTGATAGATGGAAGGATAGATAGATAGATAGATAGATAGATAGATAGATAGATAGATAGATAGATAGATAGATAGATAGATAGATAGATAGATAGATAGATAGATAGATAGATAGATAGCTAGATAGATAGATAGATAGATAGATAGATAGATAGATAGATAGATAGATAGATAGATAGATAGATAGATGTGTAACTTTACCTCTGCTGCCAGCATTGTGTCTCCCTCCACCCCTAGACTGTGGAGCTCCTTTCCTGGTCGGCTCTGAGGAGATATGTGTTCAGTTACAACAACATTCATACAAAACAAATATGTAGAGACATGTACAACATACATACTACATTTTCACACTCACTCACTCACTCACTCACTCACTCACTCACTCACTCACTCACTCACTCACTCACTCACTCACTCACTCACTCACTCACTCACTCACTCACTCACTCACTCACTCACTCACTCACACTAATTCATTCATTGATTTAAACTCACTGGAGGACTTGGGCAGGCCGTCCCCTACAGTCACAGTGAGGGTCTTTCCTCCCGGTTTGAGCTGAGTCTGGTCCCCCTGTCCCCTCTGGAACACCACCACCCTGGAGCCTCCTCCGCCCCAGCCCTCCTTCTTCACCCGGAACTCCAGTCTGAGGGGGGACACACTCTGTTAGGGCCTGTTTATGTTAAAGACCTACTTCACCGGTGGTTATACGAAGGTGTATTGAACTCTGAGATCCTATGTAGAATAAATGTGCAAACATTTCTGTAATCGGTTCATCCTAGCCTGAGAAAAGGCAGAAAGAGTGTTTTATGGTCTCACTGTCTAACCCTACATTTTACTTGTGTGACATCACACGAGTAAAATGTAGGGTTAGGATTAACAGGACAGCTGGGCCAAGGGAAGAAAAACCTCATTCATTATATTATAATAGCGATTTTATAATGATAGAACAACGGTTCCGTATGGGTGAAGTATTCCTTTAAGCTTTTCGTTTAGTTTTAGAGTTTATTTGTCATTTTGAAACCGTTTTCACTCATCTTTGGAAGCCCTTGTGTCTCTATGCGTGTGTAGTGTGTCCCATGGTGTGTAGGTCCCTCTACCTGTCATTAAAGGAGATGGTGAGCTTCCTCTTGTTGACCTCCTCGTAGCGCTTGGACAGCAGGCTGAGAAACTCTGTCTTAAAGTTTGACTCCAGCAGACTGTCGTACTGAGACTCATGGAGCACAAAGAAATCATCCTGTCGAGTGCTGCAGCAAAGAAAAGAAAAAGTTACAATTTAAATACACAAATATAATATACAAAATCAATAAGTACAGTTAAAGTTAGATGACACATAGCCCCATGCTTTGATATGTGGCTCATGGAGTTCTCACTCTATATATGGAGAAAATCCGTTAAGAGATTTCAGGGAAAGCAGGAAAATTTAAGCACATATGGCAGCCTTTTTTTTTTTTTTTTTTTTTTACCTTTATTTATACAGGTAAATCCCATTGAGACCGAAGACTCTTTTGCAAGGGAGACCTGTTTTCCTTTCCCACGTTACCATTCACACACCGATAGCAGACTAACTATCGACATTCACACGAGGCAAGGTGGGTGAAGTGTCTTGCCCAAGGACACAACAACTGTGACACAGGTGGCAGGGCGGGGATCGAACCTCCAACCCTTTGATCATCAGCCGACCCGCTCTGCCAACTGAGCCACAGTCGCCCCTTTCCTGGACTATATAGCAGTGATGAAGTGACCTTCATGACACCTTTTTGACTTTTTAATTTTTTGCTTAACATTTACCTTTAATTTAAGTAGAGCACGCCATGTTAGTTGTTTATTTTATTTTTTATCTTTTGTTTGTGTGTTCACTTTAACAGTTGTGTGTTTGTGTTCTTTAAAAAAAAATCAAAAAATAAAGTATTTAAAATATATATATATAAATAGCTAAATATTTCTTGATGGATATTGTTAGATATTGCCGTTAGAATTTGCCCAATTATTCAAACATTTCTGGAAAAATTGCAATAAAGAAAAAAATGTGTTTTAATGTTAATAATCAATGTCAAAGTTCCATGATGATATAAGTTAAAATATGAACCCTATTCACCTGCAGTGTCTAACTGTAATCGTGGAATATGTATGTCTGTGGAAATGTCAAGCTGATAAAGCATTAACCAGATGACTACATTTTGTGAGAACACTCAGTCCGTTTGCTATATTTACTCATGTTGCGTTAGCGGCTTCTCATACAGTTGGTTGTTTACAGCTAGATGCTAGCGCTTGTATTTTGCACCACATCCTAAACCACATGTCCCCACCAGCATTAGCAGCTGTAGAGGTGCATCTCTTATAAACGGACATTTCAATTAGTCGAAAACACACTTGTCTCAATGTAACTATACACATAGAACATAAATAACATGCATGAAATATATGAGCTAATGCAACAAAATGGCTTAAGTTCACATTTTGAGAGACAGGTCATGAAATGCTAAAAGGTAAGAAAAATAATCTAATTAATAAAGACACAGGTATAACAAAACCAAGTTATAAGTAAACAAATTCCCCCCAAAAATATATATATAAATTAATAAGTAAAATATATTGAAAAACCAGTATATACTGTGTATATATATTTATATGTAATAATAATATAATAATAATAATAATAATATAATAATAATAATAATAATAATAATAATAATAATAATAATAATAATAATAATAATAATAATAATAATAATAATAATAATAATAATAATAAAATATAAAAATAATAATATGAATAACATGAAATATATATAAATATATACATTTAAAAAAATATATAAATAAAAAAAAAAGTAAGCAAATAAAACTAGCAAATGCATTTCCTGCTGAAAATGTGTGTGAATGCTGAAAAAGCTGACGTTGAACTGGATAGCTAAGTATGAAGGTTTGAAACAGTTTAAAAAGGTCTCAGTATAAAAGGAGAAGAAAAGTTTTAGACAGTTGAATAACTAATGTCCTACCTGAGAGAGACACCACTGATGCTTCCAAACTCCAGCTTTCGTTTCAGTACTTCGTGTATCTGTCCCTTCTCCGGTCCTTTCTTCACCTTCTCACGTCCCACCAGATAGATTCCCTTTGGGGTCAAGATCATGTCTCTCTTGATCGACTGGGTTGGGACAAAGCAAAGTAAGAAATTAAAATTCTAAGCAACTAAAGAAAGGGGAAGAAGACTGAGGAAGAGGCAGGAAGACTATACATCTGTTCATTTTTTTTTATATATATGATTTTTCATAATGAATGTCGAGTGATTAAGCCTATCAGCCCCACAAAACTCTCTTTGTATTTGTATGGCAGCGTTTACAAACTGGTGTTGCCGCGCCGGCACTGGAGCAGGAGCTCAGAAGTTATATTAAATCCATGCGCGATTACCAAAGGCTTACCCTCATGTAGATGCAACGGACAGGGTTGTTGTAATTACTCAGAATTCCTCATGGGGGTGGAAATTACGCAATATAGCTTTAAGGCCATGAAGGCAGAAGTTACACACTGTAGCTATGAAGCTTTCACCTTGAACCTGCGATCGAACTTGGTGACGGAGTCAGCGAAGTCGACCCTCTCTCTCTTGGAGAGGAACTGTCGTAGCTCGGGCCTCTGCTCCAGTCCCAGGTAATCGCCCACAAAGTTCCTGTTGATGCTGTTCCTCCTGCGCTCCTTAGAGTTATACAGGATGTCTGAGGCTGTGGAGCAAAGGAGGGACACACACCTTAGAATCACAGCCAAACAAAATATCTACCTTATGGCGCTTTTCCACGGTTCATGGTACGTGTTACTGTCCGCTACCCTTGTTAACACGCCAGAGCAGCCACACAGCGCACCTCGCCAGCACCACTAATCACCTCACCATTCTGCCCCTTTTTCTTTTTTTTTCACCAGACCATGGCGTGTCTCTGCTAAAATAGATAAAGAAATAATCTGTTGATTCAGATTCACAGATTCTGTCGAAACTGTTCAGTGCAGATACTTTTACTACTTCTCCATACGTCATCGGCCTGATATGTGTAACCTCCCCCGGGACTTCAGACCCCGGTGGAAACACACAAAGCCATTTCAACCCAGGAACTAAAGGTTCGTGGTCGAGGAGCTCCGGGAAATCAAAGTTCCTGGTAGTTTTGGTGCTATAGGCGCTAATGTTAGCGACCCATCTTATTATGGGATTAAAAAAACTCCAGAAAGGGACCTAGTACCACAGTAGGGAGAGTAGAATAGACTAGAGCAGGGGTTTTCAAAGTGTGAGAGAGTGAGCCCCCCCTCAGAGAACAAATTTCGCTAGTGCCTCCAATGTCCTGCTGGAGGATAATAGTAGCCAGTGGCGAACCAGACCCTCCTAGAGGGGTCCAGGGGGGCTCCACAGTTTGAAAACCACTGGACTAGAGCATGTACCGTATAATGGAAAGGTACCCTTAATAGGAACAATGATTGTGTGTTTGTAACTCACCCTCTTCTCTCATCTGTTCGTACTTCTTGCGGGCGATGAATCGTCTCCAGGATTTCTGGATGATTCTGGCAAACGTGTCAAACTTCCGTTCCCTCATCTCCTCAAGAAGGAAAAGCTGTGGAGAGAGCGTGAGCAGGACAGTTAGTATTTATTTATGAATATATAACTGTATATTTATGGTATTGCAGACATTTGCTGACATTTGTTTAAAATAGAAAATGTTAAAATATGCCATTTGAAATGCTTAGCTCTTGAACTGCAGCTTAATACCTAGATGGTTTATTTGTCATATGCATATTAACTATTACAGCATCAGTCACTGGCAATGAACTTCTTAAGTCCCAGGCTCCTCTCAACGATGCAATATAAACTAAGAAAACATAGATATATAAAGTGAGTTACCGATTCTGGGTTCTTGACGAAGACCTTGGTGCGACCCATCTGGTACTGGTCTGTGTCCATGTTGACAGAGCGTAGCAGATGGAGGACGCCCTGCTGCTCTGGACCTCTCCAGCCCGGCCACGTCTCTCCTGTCAGGATCGCATATCTGACAGACGGGAACATAGGATAGATTGGCCTTTTATTTAAATTTTTTTGTTTTATTTATTATTTTTTTTTTGTTAAATTGGAACTTTTGACTTCTCTGCTGCCTGGATCGCATATCTGGCAAGGCAGGGCAACTTCTTTTTTAAATACTTAATTTTTAAAAAAAAATAGATTTTTTTTTACAGAACACACACACACTCACACACAAACAAAAGACAAAAAAAAAAATAACATGGCGTACTCTACTTAACAGGTTTCTGAGGACATTGTTTAAACTGAAGGTAAATGTTAAGAAAAATATAAAAAGTCAAAAAGGTGTCATGAAGTGACATGTTTCCATAGTATTATATTGCATTATATGTTGAGAAGCACATTGTAACTTTTGAAAGGCGAAAAAAAATAATAATAATTGTGCTCACTATTGAAATCAGATAAAAATCAAACATGCAAAAGAGTGCAAAAGATTTACCTGTATAAATAAAGGTTGAAAAAAGAAAGAAAGAAGAAAAAAAGAAAAAAGATTGAACTGACCTATTGAGGAATTTATTGAAGACTCTGCGGTAGGCGAATCCAGCTCTTCTCACACGGATGTTTTCCCTCAGTCCAAGATATTCTACCTGATGCCTGGCCCTGAAACACACACATGGAAGACACTACGATGGTGAGAGAGAACAGGTGAAATGTTTTTAACTTATGGATATAATCATGAAACTTTGCCAGTTGATTATTGAATTTAAAACGATCATTTTTGTGTTACAATTCAGTAAAAAACCTTCAGAATGGTGTTAAAAATGATTATGGAAAGTTTTGTGGATCTCAGTGCTTTAGAACAGAGGTTCTCAATGTTTGTCTGGCAAGGGACCCCTTATACATGCAGGGAAATTCCTCCAAGGACCAAGGGTGAGTGTGTGTGTGTGTGTGTGTTTGTGTGTGTGTGTGTGTGTGCGTGTGCGTGTGCGTGTGTGTGCGTGTGTGACTGACCTGCTCTCCTCCCAGTCTTTGGGTCGTTTGGTCTCGTTGGGTTTGATGCAGCGGATGTAGTGCGGAGTGCATTTCATCAGCGTCTTCACCAGATCATTCGCTTGTTTCTGGAAGAAGCAACATTGTTAAAAACAGTGTAAGTACACAGCCTAGGCTCTGTAAACAGGCATGTTGCTAGATATGGTGCGCCCCCTTTGTTAACATAAACCCTTTTTTTTAAGATTATTTTTTGGCATTTTCAAGCCAAGATAGTACAGGGTTGAAATGGGGAGACAGAGAGAGAGGGGGGGATGACCTGCAGTAAAGGTCCACGGGTCGGATTCGAACCAGTGACCACTGTAACGAAGGCCGGAGCAAGATATGGTACGAGCTCTATCCACTACACCACCGGAGCACCCCGATATATGCCCTTTTATTTGTTTACACACCAGTTTATAATACCTATACAGAACGTACAGGTAACTGATCGTGAGGAGATATTCACTGATTTTGGGAAAAAAGTGATTTTGACAACAAGCGTTCTCCAGAATCACTGACTGCACCTTTAAACCTTACCGATGCACCAAATATCTGGAACACTTTCTCCCAGAAAACTTGAGGTCTGCTGCAACTCTCAGCTCTTTTAAAGCAAATCTGAAGACTTTTCTGTTTCCATTTTAACCTGGAATTAATTTTTTTATGTTTTATTTATTTAATTTAAATGTTTTATCATATTTTTCATTTGCCTTTCTAATGTCTATTCTATACTTGATGTATTTTATTCTTGATGTATTTTAATCTTGCCCCTGTAAAGCACTTTGAGTGGCCTTGTGTATGAATTGTGCTATAGAAATAAACCTGCATTACCTTGATCTTGGAGCTGGCTGTGGTCGGTCGGCCTTTCTTCTCCGTGTTGAGACACTCTGGGAACAAGCTACGGATGAAATCACTGTGGAGAGAAATTAAAGGGATTTTTTTAACTGAATTTATTTTCTAAAAACATATACAATTAGTTAAAATATCTATTTAAAATCTTCATGTTGTCAAACAGATATGGCAGCCTTTCCTGGACTATATAGCGGCGCTGAAGGGACCTTCATGACACCTTTTTGACTTATGGTTTTTTGCTTTACATTTACCTTTTAATTTAAACAATGTCCTTAGAGTACGCCATGCTAGTCGTTTATTTTATTTTGTATTTTGTTTGTGTGTTCACTTTTTTCATTTGTGTGTTTGTGTTCTTTAAAAAAAATTATCAAAAAATAATGCATTTAAAAAAAAAATCTTGATTTCACTTCAAAATAACAATATTCAAAAATGTAACACTTTATCTGTCACACAAGCTTATACATTATGTGCAGTGAAAAGTGTGGTGTGGGATACTGTGGTTTAACTGCGCTCAAAATAGAAAATATATTATAAAATAAACCCAAAAATCCAATAAACTGAATGTAATGTATATACAGGTTTAACAGACTTACAATTCGCTGCTCTGCATGAGTTCGATGAGATCAGGGAACAACACGTCTCGGTTCCTCTCACAGAATCCATTGATATCGTACGACACCTGAAGGCGACAGCAGACATTATTAGACCATTTGAAATTCAAATACGTTTGCAGTTTAAGGCCATGCACATAGACCCCGCCTCTTTATAGCGCTCTGTCTCCTGATTGGATAGAAACGAGCGGGATACTTGAAATTATCTGGCAATTACTGCAAAGCTGAATGACTGGGAGGCCTGGGTTTTGAATTGTTTATACTGTGTAAGTGATTGCTGTGTGAATATAGAGTGATTTAACACATATTCAAAACAAAACATATCACTTACTTCTCCTTTAAAATAAACAAGAGACATATCCTAGCCTTAGGATAGTATTTATGCTACAGTTTGACTTTTTTTTCTTTTCTTTTTTTTAAAGATATTTTTTGGCATTTTTCATGCTTTATTGATAGTTTGAAGAGACAGAGGTGATATGGGGCAGAGAGGGGAGTGACATGCAGAGAATGACCTCTGGCGGGAATCGAATCCGGGTCTGCTGCTGGGCCCGGCCCGGGGGGGGGGACGCCCTACCAACTGAGCTAATGGCGCCCCTACAGTTTGACTTTGACTTATTTTCGGTCCCTACCTTTCCGGCGTAGTGATGCACCACAAAGCCTTGGTTCCAGTTGTTGAAGTGTTCGTGTGTTCCCACGGCAGCCTGAAGCTTCTGCAGCAGCGTGCCGTCCGCTCCCTCTCCCTTAGCGTGCATGGTGGCACACACATCATCCAGCACACTCATGATGCCAGGGGGGCTCTGTGAGAGGGGGGGGGGGACTGTTAACTATCAACACTTAAAAATAAAAATGTGTGCCTGTAGTTGAAGTTAAAGCCATCCCCTCCTACATATCTCTAACACACACATGCATTGTGTATTCCAATCCCATACTATCTACTATTTAGTACGGTAGAAAAAAGATTTAGGATGTCCCGATTCTTGTGGTGAGATTTAGTATGGTTAGAAAAATACCACATGTCTAATACTACATCCGGACGGGGTTTTTTAGTGTTGAAAACGGTATGCTATTTGGGCGATTCTGACCCACAATCCGGCGCGCACCAGAAGTGACGTCACATAGACAGCTTACATAGCTTAGCTCAAAAGAAACACACATGTTTCCTCTCATTCAGGTTGATCTGCGTAACCTCTTTATCGGGTCAGTTCTTACCAGTTTGTTTTCTATGAGGTCACATACGATCTTGTTGTTGAAATACTCGATGGGAGTCCACTTGATGCCCTCCTGAACATACTCTTCCTGAGAGAAAATTAAAAATACAATAAATAAGTGTTCACTTTTTCAGTTGTCTTTTCCCTAAAAAAACTATTTAAAAACAAATATATATACAATATAAGAATATTTGCAGTAACTATATATATTATAGTACATTACATAACATATACAGCTGTGTGCCTTGGTTTTTTTAAACTTTGAAAGATATTGATTTTAATAACCAACATTCTCCAGAATCACTGACTCCACCTTTAAGCTCTCACGTGTGAGTACAACCTTTTGTGAAACTACGTGTGTGTTAATGGACAAACAAAGAAATTAAACTTAAAATTAATTAACACATTATAGCTCTAAGCATCCTGGAAAAGTTATAATAATAATAATTAATAATAATTGCTTGGATTTATATAGCGCCTTTCATGATACTCAAAGCGCTTTTTATGTCCAATTAGAATGGATTGGGGATCTGAACGAATAAATATAATAATTAAAAAAAATATAAAATGACTATCGCTACCTGCTCAGCCTTCAGCGTCAGCTCGATAAAGATCTGTTGCAGTTTCTCGTTGACAAAGTTGATACAGAACTGTTCAAAACCATTCCTCTGTCAGGGGTTAAAACACAATCCAAGTTAATATCAGTTTATTATCACCATAGTAACAACCCCATGCTGTGTTGTACCAAATGTAACATCCACCATATGTTATTTTAGAGTTGTGTGTGGGTGTATGTGTGTGTGTGTGTGTGTGTGTGTGTGTGTGTGTGTGTGTGTGTTATTTTTACTGTCTGCCTGAAAGTAGTATGTCAGTTGTAAGTACTTTGAGCACTAACCTTGAATATCTCGAAGCCGTAAATGTCCAGTACTCCGATACTGAATTCTTCGTGTGGTTTCTGGATGGCTTTGTTTATGGCCTATAAGACGGACAGATTGAAGGCAGGAGGTTAATGTGAAATACAGATACATTTTAGATATATATCGGCTTGTTTGGTATAGGCTACCCTGGAAGTATATTGGTCTAATTTCCAGTGAAAATATCTCATAACACTTAAAGCTATAGTGCGTAACTTTTTCAAATAATTTTTTTAATGTCATATAATAAAAATAAAGCTCAAAGTAAGTTTTCCCAGCTAATTTCAAGATCTATTGTGAATGACTTCAATATTGCATCTTATTTTACCCTTACCAACTAGATTTTTCAAATACACCTTGCTTGTCTTTTCAATTTATTTTTGAAAATACATTGATTTCTGAGGCATTTTCCTAGTGTATGTGAGTTGGTTAAATAGAAAGAGTATGGCTGTGTTTGAAAAGTCCTATTAACGTTCTGCTCATACAAATTTTGACGTCAATTTGAGTTTGTCGTGTTTGTGTATGCAAATTTGTGAAGGCGAAAAATGCCCGGATGAGTACTTACTTCCGGGAAGATTTTGTGTATGGATCGACAGGTTACTTTTCCTACTCAACCGCCCCACAATGCATTGCGTCTTTTCAAACAACACAGAGGTTTTTTTCTAAATTCTTTATCGATTCTGTATACTTCAGTGTAAAACGGTCTGACAAACCTCGCATACACAATGGATCGTTAAGTAGACAGAATGTAGTATATACATGTTGAGTATGTACGAGGGAGGACCTTAGTAGGCCGTTTAGATTCAGAACACAGCCTCAGTATTCAAACTTTGCCTACCTCCACCAGATAGTCAAAGAGCCGTGCGTAGAGGGCTTTGGCCAGGGCGTCCCGTGTGTACGTGGCCTGCTCCTGGTTCAGGGTAACGTTGATAGACTCAGACTTCCCTCCCCACTTTGAGTCCATCTTTCTGCTGGTCAGCTTGTCCTGGAGGCGGGTTGGGTCAATGCCCAGCAGGTAGGCTGGGAAAGCCAGCACTGGGGAACAAAACACAAGAGTTGTACTTTAAAAAATCCGCAACAAATATATCAGTAATGAGAAAATTAAACTTGATTTTAACAGAGAACAGTGAATATACTGTAGTCATACATAAGACCTAGTCAAAATTGCACATATACCCCCTGCTTCGATATGTGGCTCACGGAGTTCTCTAGCACTCTATATATGGAGAAAATCTGTTATGAGATCTCAGGGAAAGCAGAACAATTTAAACAGATCAAATCCGACCCATGGACCTTTACTGCAGGTCACCCCCCCCCCCCTCTCTCTCTGTGTCTGTCTCCCCATTTAAACTCTGTACTGTCTAATAAAGCTTGAAAATGCCAAAAAATAATCTTTAAAAAAAAGGGTGAAAAGAAAGGACCCCTAAAGCCCTGATCCTAGAATCCCCCGTAAAGCTTGATATAAAGATGTATTTAGTCATGTCAAGACTGCACTACTGAACTGGTGCCTACAGCCTGACATGTTGTATCCCTTTTCTACAGCAAATGAAAATGGAACTGAATAAAAGCCTGCAGTAGTTTCAGTTGTTCAATTCTAGACAGAGACTGTGGTGTGAGGTAAACATCAATTAACAGGGAATTCCCTAGGCAGCACACACACACACACACACACACACACACACACACACACACACACACACACACACACACACACACACACACACACCCCCCACCTGGCATATGTAATTTTCTCCCCAAGGGGATTCAGTCAATTAGGCTCTACATGACAAAGCAGTCCCCTGGCAAACACCCTGCTAATTGGTAGAGTGTGTGTGTTTGTGTGTGTGTGTGTGTGCCTGTCTGTGTGTGTGAGTGAGTGAGTGAGTGAGTGAGTGAGAGAGAGAGAGAGAGAGAGAGAGAGAGAGAGAGAGAAAGAGTGTGTGTGTATGTCTGTCTATCTCTCTGTATGAGTGTGTGTGTGTGTGTGTGTGTGTGTGTGTGCTTGTGTGCCTGCCTGCCTGTCTGTCTGTCTGTCTGTCTGTCTGTCTGTCTGTCTGTCTGTCTGTCTGTCTGTCTGTCTGTCTGCCTGTGTGTCTCACTCACAGTCTGTGCTCTCCACCTGTCCGTAGTTTCCCGCCTCTATGAAGCCGATGTTTCCGATGTGAAGGATTCCAGCGATGATCTGAAGAACCTGAGCCTGGACGTCACCGGGGATACCAACCACCTGCATGGCCTCCTGCAGACAGACAGACACACAGACAGACACACAGACAGACACACACCAGACAGACAGCAACAACTTAGTTATATACAGCTCTGGAAAAAATTAAGAGACCACTCCAAATGTTCATTGTCTCTCTTTTGACTATTTATAGGCAAATGTTTGAGTAGAATTAACATTTTGGTTTTATAAAATATAAACTACCGACATTTCTACTCATTTCCAATACATTTTTTGTCATTAAGAGCATTTTCAATAAGTTATGTAGAGATGAAGATTTAAGACAAATCCAGACTGGTCTCTTAATTTAGTAAATTAGTTTTTTAGTAGAAACATTTAGTTTAAAGGGGCACTGTGTAACATTTTAAGTAATGTATTAGCTAAAATCAATATCCTCATTCATAAATATGTCCTTTTTGGTGTAAAATCACCTCTGCCAATAATCCGAATTATCCTCCTGAGCGGAGAATTTCAAATATGAATATACATTTTGTATATTGAGTGAGTAAGTCTTGTGGAGGCATCCATGTTGGTTGGAATGTCATCAGGTGCATTGTTTAAAATGTAGAATTGTTCTTGTCCTTGAAGGCCACTGTAGCTTCTGTTATTATTCTAAAGGGGTGGGGTTACCCAGGGAGCGTTGCATTCTAGAACTTTGTAGAACTTACTTGATGATGTCATATTACACACTGCACCTTTAAAGGTGGAGTCAGTGATTCTAAAGAACACCTGTTGTCAAAATCACTTTTTGTCAAAATCAGTGAATGTCTCAGGCTCCAATACCTGTCCGTACTGTGTGTGTGTGCTGAAAAAAATCTGGTTAATACACGGCCTAGGCTCTGTAAACTGGTTTGTAAACACAGGGGGCCACACAGGCTGTGTATTAACACCTGACTTTTTTTTCACTCCCTACACTACGCTAAGAGCGCCTCCAAATACAGCAACTTTGAAATAAATCCCACCTCCCTGAGTGATACACCACAGAAATAACAAACCAGTCTGGATTTTTCTTAAATCTTCATCTCTACATTACTTAATGGAAATGCTCTAAATGACAAAAAAAAATCATTGGAATTTGGTAGAAATTTTGTCAGTGGTTTATATTATAAAAACCAAAATGTTCATTCTACTCAAACATAAGCCTATAAATAGTCAAACAAGAGACACTGAACATTTGTCTTTTAAGTTTTTCTAGTGCTGTAGTTTGGTGGTAAAAATACTCCCATGCATAGATTTTGAAAAGTTATTTGAATTATTGCAATCAAATAAATGAATATTTGTATTATTTAATTTTCCTAGATGTGTGTTCAGTGTGCACCATAGTCTCCTGGAAGTCCTTGCTGTCGTTGGTGCCGTCCACCTTGTAGGTTCCAGACTGGTTGAGGTAGTAGTAGTAGTCTGGAGTCATGACGCCCAGCCCTTCTTTCTGCTGCGCGCTGGCGCCCTCTATCAGCTGAGACAAGACAGTGCAGGCAGGAGGGGGGTGAGGGTTTGACCATTGACGTATTTATAAGAGAGGGTTTGACATAACCCATTACCTCATGGGCATATCATTTTACTGCATCCCCCCTCCCCCCCAACAGCAAAAATGATATGCAACATTTCATATCATTAACTAACAATCTATAATTAATCACCAAAATAATGTTTAAAAGTCTCATGATTCTCGTGACCTGATAGTAGATGTGGAAGTTGCACACATACAAACACACACACACACACACACACACACACACACACACACACACGCACACAAACACACACACAGACAAAGACGCACACTCTGATCTGACACACGCACACACACACGCACACACACACACACAGACACACACTCTGATCTGACACACGCACACACACACAGACACACACACACACACACACACACACACACACACACACACACACACACACTGACCTGGTAGTAGATGTGGAAGTTCCTCTCGCTCTCGTTCTGGCTGACCACTCTGCTCTTCTCCAGCAGGAAGTTAGAGATCTTCCCTCCGTCCGGTTCTCCTCCTCGGCTGAACTGGATCTCAAAGTATTTACCCTAATACAGAGATAACACACACACACACACACACACACACACACACACACACACACATAGGCTTACAGTTTTTGCCGATTGCTTACACATATGTTGCAGACTTTGGCCCAATGAGTCAAAACTTACAGTTTTTGCCTAATGCTTACACACACAAAGGAGCTGAGCTCACCTGAGGTCTATTTGTAGTGATAAGGCGCACACTGATTTGTATTCAATTAGTTTTAGTTTGTATATTTCATGTGTGTGAGTCTGTGTGATTTTCCAAATTTGGTTGTGTTTCGTATTTTACATAGCCGAGTTTTCCCAATGATTGCAGGAGATTTCATTTTTGAACAATGTGTCTTATGTGAAAAACAGTGTGTAGTGTTTTGCAAGAAGTGTGTTGGAGAATTTCAAACACAGTGCAAAGCATATTTTGTGTTTGTAGGGTTGGTGTTTGTGTTTAGGGCATGGTCACAAAAGTTAGAGGTTGTGATGCTTTGGGCCTAGCAACCACTATTAGTGTGTAAGCATTAGGCAAAAACTGTAACTGGATCTCAAAGTATTTACCCTGGAAGCAGCAGCACAGACAAGGCAATGGAACAATGCATTAAACTTTATACTACTGTATAATAACAATGTATTATCTAGGGGAGACCGGGGATTTAAATTCAATTCAATACAATAGATTAGTATTAAACCCCAGGGTCTAATGTAACGATTTATTTTAAAATTCGAAAAATGTTATTACATAATGCATTGTTACAGTCAACAATCAGAGGTTGTTGTGTGAGAAGATACATCTGTCAAATCAGGTGTACTCCCCCCCCACACACCTCCCCTGTGCACTCAACCTGTGCCACCAATTCAAGCCAATTAAACCTGCAGTGTGTAGAATTTTGGGTTTTATTTCCTAGCAGATTTTGTAGAAAGTAATTATAATATGCATAAGTACGTTTAATTTAGTGCATAATAGCTGAATTTCTTTTTTTGAATTATTATTTTTTTCCTTAGAAAGGGTCTCATATATGTCCATATTTCTCCATACTTTGGACCAAGGCTTTGTCACCGCCATTTTGGAAGTGTCATAGTTGGAATGTCATCAGGTGCATTGTTTAAAATGTAGAATTGTTCTTGTCCTTGAAGGCCACTGTAGCTTCTGTTATTATTCTAAAGGGGTGGGGTTACCCAGGGAGCGTTGCATTCTCGAACTTTGTAGAACTTTCTTGATGATGTCACATTACACACTGCGCCTTTAAGACAGTTATAGTTGTGTTTAATTAATTTACAACTCTTCACTCAGTCAAAAAATATCTGAGCTGAAATGTGTAAGTGTGGGGAAACGGACCCATACACAGACTATAAAGGGTGAAGGGAACTTTAGGACTTTGCGTCTTGCACTAACGCTGCAGGCTGCATGTCGCTGTGGTTTAGAGGTGTGAAGTTAGATCACCACCGCTGATGACAAGCGACAGGGGATGAGATGAAATGTGTGTTTGTGAGTGTCAAGCATGGTCTTTGAAGGCCAGTAACGTAACTATGTTACACTTGATTTTCTCCAACCATCTTTTTATAACAAAGCAAACATTTCATTTATTATTACTTGGGTAAAATATATTCCAGGCCTGTTGACTGGACTTTTTCAGGGGCCCAGACATTTATGTGGGTGTAGGTGTGTGTGTGTGTGTGTGTGTGTGTGTGTGTGTGTGTGTGTGTGTGTGTGTGTGTGTGCGTTAGTGTGTGTCCATGTACGTGCCTGTTTGTGTGTGTGTGATTGAATATGAAAAACATTTTTTTTAAATAAATGTAAAGTTTTAACCTCCATGATTCCCTGTAGAAAGTGAAGCAAAGCTCTGACTCACAAATCGACTAGAGTTGTTGTTGCGGACAGTCTTTGCGTTTCCAAAAGCTTCCAGCAGCGGATTGGACTGTAGGATGATGTCTTTCACATGCTGCAAGGCACACACACACACACACGCACACACACACACACACACACACACACACACACACACACACACACACACACACACACACACACACACACACACACACACATTGAGACCCAACAAAAATAACCTACACAGCACAATACAGGAAGTCCGAAAAACAACATTTTGAGTCATCTTTGCGCGGTGTCCCTACCTGAACTTTGTCCCCTCCTCCAGACACTTTGGAGATGTAACCCATGATGTATTTAGCCGCCACTGTCTTCCCAGCGCCGCTCTCCCCGCTACCACAGCAAAGACAAAACCATAAAACAACTCCATAACACTCAAACTACACCAGGTTTAACTAGTAGGCTATATATTCATTTCATTTTTAATGTTCCTTTATTAACCTCGAAAGATCAAAAGGTGGAGTCAGTGATTCTGGAGAACGCTATTTGACAAAATCGGTGAATATCTCCTCACGATACGCTACCTGTCCGTACTGTGTGTGCGCTGAAAAAAAATCTGGTGTCAATACACAGCCTAAACTCTGTAAACTGGTATGTAAACAAAGGGGGGCCACATGCCTGTTCACAGAGCCTATACGCTGTGTATTAACACTGGAGTTTTATCCAGCGCACACACAGTACGGACAGGTAGCGGATCGTGAGTTGATATTCACTGATTCTGACAAAAAGGGATTTTGACAACAAGCGTTCTCTAATATCAAGAAAAAAACATGGCCGCCGTGTTTACCTGATGATGACGCACTGATTCTCTCCATCGATCATCATGTTCCTGTACATGTTATCGGTCAGCGCGTAGACATGGGGCGGGTTCTCATATTGGGCCTAAAGGACAGACAGACAGACAGACAGACAGACAGACATACAGAAAGACAGACAGACAGTATTTCAGGGTTATTGAAGAAAATACAAACCTCAGTCTACAGCATTGATTAAAGGTGCTACGAGGAACTTTTAAATATTTCTGAAACAGTCTAACTTTTTTTCTTCTGATGATCATAAATGACATGTAACAGCAAACGAGACCATCGGTGCAAAGAATGCTATTTTTTATATAGTTTTTCTTAATGCCTTTGTCATGGGGTATACGCTCACCCAGGAACAACAGCTGGCGTGGTAAAAAACACTACCGCTTTTGTCCAAAGAAGGTGTGCAAGAATGAACACAAACTGAAAGTTCCTCGTAGCTACTTTAAATTGTTGAATATTTGTACTCACAGCCCCCTGGTACAGTTCGATCTCTCTGTCGGTGAAATAAGGCATCAGCTTGAACGGATTGACGGATATCAACACTTCGCCGATGTACGTCTATGTAGTGATGTCAAGGAGAGCAATGGTAAAAAAAAGCTGGTAGAATTTAAAGCTATAGTGTGTAACTTCTGTAGTCCCCATGAGGAATTCTGAGTAATTACAACAACACTGTCGGCGCTTCTACATAATGCCTCATGGATTTTATACCTTCTGCTGCTGTACGTCCTGGTTTTTTCTTAGCAGTAGAATCAACAACTTAAATATTTCTTGGGCTCTTCTTGGGGATTTTTCTGAGCTCCTGCACCAGTGTCAAGGGGGGTGGAGGGGGAGGGCAACACCAGTTCGAGTTACAGAAATACAGAGAGAGTTTTGTGGAGGTGATAGGCTCTATAAAACTTTGTGTCAACTCATTTGGCAATGGTTTGAATGTAACAGACATTAATTTATATGGAAAAGTTACACAATATAGCTTTAAAAAAATTTTAATTGACGAATAGCAGTGATAGATGTTGGCGTTATATAACTTAAATAAAGGGGCTCTTGGACTGTCAGTGCTTCTTGAATACTGTGTTGAAATAACTAAAAAAGTCACAAAACCAGCCCCTATGAATGTCTACTTTTTTATATTATTTTTTATTTTTTTTAACCTTTATTTATACAGGTAAATCCCATTGAGACCGAAGACTCTTTTTCAAGGGAGACCTGTTTTCCTTTAATGGATTAATAATGGATTGGATTTATATAGCGCTTTTCAAGGCACTCAAAGACGCTTTACAGGGTTCCAGGTTCCACTCGTTCACACACAGTCATACCGGTGGTGGTAAACTACCATAGTAGCCACAGCTGCCCTGGGGCAGACTGACGGAAGTGTGGCTGCCATTCAGCGCCTACGGCCCCTCCGACCACCACCTCAAACATACAGCAGTCATACACATTCACACGAGGCAAGCCACTTTCCCACGTTACCATTCACACACACATTCATACACCGATGGCAGGCTAACTATCGACATTCACTCGAGGCAAGGTGGGTGAAGTGTCTTGCCCAAGGACACAACAACCATGACACAGGTGGCAGGGCGGGGATCGAACCTCCAACCCTTTGATCATCGGCCGACCCGCTCTACCACCTGAGCCATAGTCGCCCGAGCCACAGTACTTGACTGCCTTGCAATTCAAAAGCTGTCTTATATAGTAATGGAGCGGCTAGGTGCTTATTTTCGTCAGAATCTTTCAGTTGATGATACAAGGGAGTTGGTATGACCAGTCTCCATGGGTCACTGGACAAGAAAATTGTCCGAGACTTTTGAATTTAAAAATTTCTCATCAAAATGTATTGTATATTTTCATACTTGTATCACAAATTGAAAGATTGAAGCACTTATCTGCTCCATATAAGTAGTTATGTATGAGTAAAGATTCCCATGTCCACTATTTGTCATTCCTGTTAAAGCTGGGGTGGAGGATTTGAGGAGAAAATGGCAGTTGGGATACAGATTTGAATCCAAATACCTCAACCGCTCCACTTGTTCTCTTTGGTCCCTCCCCTATGGTCCCTCCTCCCTGACACGCTCTACACCAACAAAGTCGTGCCAAAGTGAATGGACAGTCCCAACAGCCAATAAGAACAGAGAATCGGAGCCTCGCTCTGATTGGTCAAAGTGTCAGCTCATTTGAACTTTGACCAATCAGAAATCATACACCCCAGCTTTAACCTTTTAAATCTCTTGCACTAGTGATTTTTTTTTTTGCAGCATTTTATACACTGAGGTGCGTCAGCTGCTTGTGGGTTTCCGGTTCTTAAATAGGGATTGGTTAGTTCAGCGTTTGGTCTTAAAGGCGGAAGTGAGTCGTTGAGTCAAACAGTGAATTGAGAAGAGGAAGGAGAGTTGAATCATTGTAGTTTCATGCCCTTATATGTAACTGCTGTGGTCGGCATATTTAAGTGTGTTTGAAGGTAGGGGGTTGGATGTATGTGGTGTGTGTGTGTGTGTGTGTGTGTGTGTGTTTGAAGGTAGGGGGTTGGATTTATGACTATGATGGTATTTATCAGGAAATGGCATTTATTAAAAGAACCAGGTAGGCCTACACAACATTGATGCCCCATATTTCAGTCAAATTGTGGAAGTGGATATATGCACGTACAATATAGGCTCAGGTCTTCGTTGCAGTGGTTGCGGGTTCAAATCTGACCCTTGGACCTTTACTGCAAGTCACCCCCCCTCCCTCTCTCTCTCTGTCTGTCTCCCCATTTCAACTCTGTACTATCTAATCAAAAAAAGCTTGAAAATGCCAAAAAATAATCTTAAAAAAAAAAAAAAATCGACTGGAGGTGAAGGATACAAAGATGTAGTCGTCCATGTATCTCTTCTTGAGGTTTTCCACGATGGCGTCCTCTGTGATCTTAGACAGTAGCACCATGTCGTCCACTCCACTCTGCTTCACATTCTGACTCTGCCAGTGGTACTTGGCCTGGATACAACAGACAGGAAAAGACATTAGTCATCAGTGAAATATCTGGAACTGAGTATACTAAGTATTACACACATTGCTGATGAAAATACAATTAATTTGGCCTTTGTTATAGCATGTACTGGTAAAAATGTGTTTAGGAAGCGAGTGAAAGATGTACGTCTATGTTGTGATGTCAAGGAGAGTAATGGAAATATGAGATGGTTGAATCTAAAGCTATAGTGCGTAACTTATGTTGCCCCCATTAGGAATTCTGAGTAAATACAACAACACTGTCGGTGCATCTACATGAGGTAAAGCCTTTGGTGATGGCACATGGATTTTATACCTTCTGCTGTACGTCAAGGTTTTTTCTAAGCAGTAGAACCAACAACTCAAACATTTCGGCACAATTTGTTTAGGAAGCGAGTGAAAGAGAGACGGCAGGATGCATGGCCATGAGGTCATGTATTTATATGTGAATATGTCAGATTAACAGTCAGATTTAGTGCAGTTCGTAAACACAGGATGTTCTGCTCTGCCTGCCGTAAATAGTTTGGTCTGACCCGTGTACCTTCACTGCAGGTCATCCCCCTCTCTCTCTCTCTCTCTCTCTCTCTCTCTCTCTCTCTCTCTCTCTCTCTCCCCATTTCAACTCTGTACTGTCAAATAAAGCTTGAAAATGCCAAAAAAAATATATCTTTGAACAAAAAAAATAACTAGGCTATATAAAAATAACATTCTTTTCACTGATTCTCCTTTGCTGTTCTAAAATCATTTAAAAGTTCCTCGTAGGAGGTTTGAAGTCATTATATCTCCGGCTCCTCTAGTTTGTTACTACTACTAATACATTTTCTTAACTCTGTGTCTGACTATACAAGGGAAACAACACACACCATAAACGATAGGAACTTAGAAACATACAGTAAAATACAATCAAAAAAAGGAAATGCAACTCTTTGAATTCTCTGCAGTTTCTAATCAAGTGGGTAAATGCCACACAGATTAGTGGCATCAGATCACAGGAAGCCTGGGGCTGGTTACCAGGCAACAGGTCACAAATGAGGTGAGCTCATTTTCTATGTTCGGATACTTTTAGAGAAGCAACACAATCTGCCTGACCACATAGTAACTGGTCATGACACAGAGGTGAAACGAACACGGCTTTGACTTAAGGTCTACTTACAGTCCCCAGAGTTAGGACTAAACAAGGAGACAGACAGACAGACAGACAGGTCTACTTACAGTCCCCAGAGTTAGGACTAAACAAGGAGAAGCAGCTTTTGGTTTTTATGCTCCAAATCTCTGGAACAAACTCCCAGAGAACTTGAGGTCTGCTGCAACTCTCAGCTCTTCTGTCAACTTTTCTGTTTCCATTTTAAACTGAAATTTTATTGTATTTAAATGTTCTATTTCTATTCATTCGCTTTTCTAATGTGTATTATGTATTTTAATCTTGCCCCTGTAAAGCACTTTGAATGGCCTTGTGCCTGAATTGTGCTATAGAAATAAACTTGCCTTGCCTTGCCTTACATGTGCAGTGTGTAATATCGGGATATTTAGTGGCATCTAGTGGTGAGATTCTTGTTTGCAGTGCTCCCGCATTTGGGAGAATTTACAGAAGCTACGGTGATTGATTGATTGATTGTTGAATGAATTAATCTTATATTCCATTTTATACCAAGTCTGTTCTGGAAAAAAAATGCCTATTAATTCTACACACTGCACCTTTAATGAATGTTGTGTTGTGAAATGATTCTCACATTGAGCGGAAGGTGAAGCTTTCTCCTGTGTCTTTGGTTGTCCCTAAAAGACGTCGGTCTGTTTGATGTGTGAAGGTTTAGTTTAGTCAAAGGCTGTGGTTTCAACCCACATCTTACTGCCTCACAGGGAGAAGCTGACTTACACAAGCATCTTTTTCCATTCTAGTATAAAAAAAAATCCAAAATGTACATTTAGGTGTTTATTTGGCTAAAACGTGTCTGTTTATTTCTATATTTCTCCTATACAACCATCTTTAACGGACATTATCTCAACATTAGTTTTCGTCAATACGCTGAACCAAAAATCTCAACTTCTAAAGCGCTTACATCAACTACATTTTCCAAAATCATTCTAAGCACTATTCTGAAGGTTATTACGGAAGGGCTTATTCATGTTATTCATTGGAACCCTGTAAAGCGCTTTGAGTACCTTGAAACGCGCTATATAAATCCAATCAATTATTATTAATTATTAATTATTATTATTATAATTGTCTGATTTATGATACATTTTGTTTTTAAAAACATGCAAAAATGCATTTTTAAGACATGTGCATAGTATTTTTTCATTTATAAAATTAAAAAAGTCTGTATCAAAAGCTATTCTGTAAAAACTTGGACACTTATATGTTAAAAAAAATTAAATACTGGCTTTATCCAACATCTCTGTTGTAGCTTGTTAAAGTCATGGACTGAGCAGACAACCAATAAACAGTGAGTGTGTGTGTGTCAGCATGTACTTTTATTTTCTAATTTTAAATGCCCTAAAGGGGACATTCACACAAAGTCATGATCTATTTAAAACCCACTGAAACCAAAAGCTATAGCATCTCTCTGATGTAGATTGTCTATTCATCTGTCACTTTGTCTCCACTGCTTTTGGCCTAATGCTGCGTTCAAGTCAAACTAGGAAAACGGTATTTCCGAGTTCCCAGTCGGAAATTTCAACTTGAACGCCCCCTGAGGTCAGAATTCTACTTGAAAAAACTTGCCCTGCATTCCAATCTGCATACTTCGATACCATTTAGTATGCCAGAATAAGATATATAGGATGTCCCAAGACATACATGTCAAAAGCAGTATATATGCTAAAAAATACCCAGATGCCCTACTACATCTAATTACACTTTGCAGTATGGAAACCGGCAAGCTTTAGTATGTAGTGTAGTAAAAGGAAAAAGTATGTGATGTGGAACGCAGGGTGGGAGAGACCTCCATTCAACATTGAACATGGCTGCTCAGCACATGAATAGCAGTGAACACTTTGATAATAGGACTTTTTAGCTCTTCTGTATTATTTGTGTCACATTATATACATTGAACTGCTCATTTTTTATCCGTATACATTTTGCTACGATATTTGCATTCACAAAAATACTTATTGGGGGTGGTAGGAATAGGATCGCCATGAGGTCTTTGGTTGGATCCCCAGCACCGGACAGGTGGCTGCTATTACATCTACGGTGCCCACCATCTCTACCATTGTGTCCTTGAGCAAGACACTTAACCAGAAACTGCTCCAAGGGCACTGTACTATGGCTGACCCTGCGCTCGGACCCACACACATTTGACACACGAAAAGTCAAGATAATGTAAAAAATCACTTCCTACTCAGTGTAAACGAGAGAAACCTCAGTGTCTTTCCAGTAAAAATAAAGGTTATTTATTTATTGATTGATTGATGTGAGGCGACTGTGGCTCAGGTGGTAGAGAGGGTCGGCCGATGGTCAAAGGGTTGGAGGTTCGATCCCCGCCCTGCCACCTGTGTCATAGTTGTTGTGTCCTTGGGCAAGACACTTCACCCACCTTGCCTCGTGTGAATGTCAATAGTTAGCCTGCTATCGGTGTTTGAATGTGTGTGTGAATGGTAATGTGGGAAAGGAAAACAGGTCTCCCTTGCAAAAGAATCTTCGGTATCAATGGGATTTACCTGTATAAATAGAAAAATAAAAATGTGTCTACCCCTCACCCAGTTATCTGAGCATCATGGAACAAAAAATCTGCTACAAGTTTCTAAGTGAGAATTTATCAGTGACTTCCTTTAAATCTCGACCAAAAATACTACTTTTTATAAATGTCCTCTCCATGCCGCAAAGCTTTTCTCTGAAGTGTCTCACTCTATTGGAAGAAAAATCACCAACGAAGCAACAACCTCATACCAGAACATTTATCCCTGATATTTGCACTAGTTAGTGTTTACAGTTGATCTAATGTAAATATTGTTTATGTTCATGTCTATCTCATTCTACTCTATTTTTGTAATCGTTCCTATTGCACCGTGGGTCAGAGATAAACGCCATTTTGATTCTTGCATATATCAGAACCGACTTTGACTTTGACTAACGATCCACCAATGTGACTGTTTCAAGTTCTCTCTTTTTTTTTTTTTTTTAAGAAATTTTTTTGGCCTTTTTATGCTTTACTGATAGTGTAGAGACAGAGATGAAATGGGGCAGAGAGGGGACTTTATTGCGAAAGTAATGGCAATTTTATTTTTCAGATGCCATGAGAACCACAAGCAAAATGACTGTCGCTCTTGACGTATTTTGGGGTTTTTCTTTTGGCCGCAACAAAGCAGAACTTTAGCTCCAGTTGTTGTTGAGACAATAAAAACCGTGTGAAGAGAACTGACCCTTTAACTCTGTGGTTGCTGTGTTTGTTGCTATGCTGTGGTCAGGTCAGTTATATCTAAATGGACAAATGTGTGTTCAGGGCTGGGTTGCACCAACTGGGCGTAAGCCTGGTCTTAACTAAGAGCTACTTAGCAGTCACGACCAGGCTTAGTTAAGACCAGTTGGTGCAACCGGCCCCAGGTCTTTAGGGGTGTTGCCCCTTTTTTTTAAATATATTTTTTAGGCATTTTTGCTTTATTAGGTTGAAATGGGGCAAAGAGGGGTAGACATGCAGAGAACTGACCCGGGTGGGATACGAACCCAGGTCTGCTGTGGGGCCCCTTTAACTGGGGTTTAAACATGCCCCAGTGTTGATCTGCTGTGCCCCAGTAAAACGAGTTAGAAAATTAAGAATCTACACCTTTAATTCACCCCGATATATCTGCACATTTCATACACACAGCAGGATTCAGACATTTTGGGGGCCTAGAGCTTTGTCTAGCAACTCATGTTTCACACTTTTGACTCATTTACACATTTTGAAGAGATTTTTTTACAGCCTTTTGTGCAGACTGAGTGTGTGTTTTTGTGTGTGTGTGTGTGTGTGTGAGAGAGAGTCTGCTTGTGTGTGTGTGTGTGTGAGTGTGTATGAGGAGGAAGTGTTGTGAAAACTAGCGTCCACTTCCCCCTCTCACACGGCTCATGTGTGCCTCTTGTGAAACTCCTATAAACTTAGTACACGCTACCGCTTCTCTTCCTGCAAACGCCTGCAGCTTGTTTTCTGCAGTCTTATACTGTATTATATATATACATACATACTATACATTCAAGATAATCTACCTTTACTGCATTAGCTTTATGTTGAGATAACTCATCGTTCATATGTTAATGCAACTTTACATTTTCAGTTCTACAAACTAAGAATTTCAAAACAATAACAGCTTGTGCCAAAGTTAACCTCAAAGTCGACTCAAAATGCAGTTGAAAAATATTACGATGAAATTGCACTCGAATACATGATTTGAACCTGTGCATATCTTGCCCTGAATGAATTTCAAATTGCTAAAAAAAAATCCACTCTTTTTTTAAAACAAAATCAAAGTTTCAAACGACAATGCAATCGATGGAGCGTTGCTGTCTTGTGTGCCTGATGCTTGTCTTGAAAAAGAGGAAACTGCTGCCGAGATGATGCTGCTGCTGCTGTTGTGAAGGATATGAATTTCCCTGAACTGAAGAGAGAGACATGGCCTTATTTAAACAAGACACGCTATCGTGTCTAGCATCCTGTCAAAACTGCATGTAAAGCACGAAATACAATGTTGTGGCTTGTCAACTGTCACAGACATGAAAAGGCTGTCTTTAAAATAACATAAAAAGTGTCTTAAATTTTTTTTTAAACGAGGCATTATAAGTCAAAGTGTGTGACAGCTGAACATTTGTACATTAGAAAAATTTATATGTTTTACACATGAAACAGCTGTTTAAAGGTGTGTGTGTGTGTGTGTGTGTGTGTGAGATAGCAAATTGAAGGTGTGGTACTGTACCATAGTTCCAGTAGGCCTCTCCTGTCCTCCTTAAAGGGGTCCACTGTCCAGAGTGTGTGTCCTGTGTTTTGTGTGTGTGTGAGAGTGTGTGTGTGTGTGTCGTTAATAGATCCAAAAGGGTTGAGCTCCTTTAGACTGTAGCCATCACACAGCGCGGACGGTTGGAGAGCCAGTCACCTACAAGACATCCACTGCAACACATTCAAAACCTCTACTTCCTCATACACCCATACAGGCATTTGTGAAACATGAACTGCTGCACACACACACACACACACACACACACACACACACACACACACACAAGAGTTAAGCAGCTACTTCTGTATTTTGTGTCATCAGAGCGTCAGAGATATGAAATATTGACCCGACAATTTAAAGTTTAAAGTCCAATTACTCAATACAGTTCCTCTGGTCAGCTGTAGACGTGTGTTGATAGATACAACAGCATGGACGGCCGGGTGAAGTGATAATGATCTGTTGCTAAATGATTGTGTTTCAGCTGTAAGACACTGTGGGCTCCACCCAGGCTGTGGTTAGCAGACAGTGTGTGTGTGTGTGTGTGTTGCTTCAAACGCCCATAATCACTGATGCAGGTTCACGTATAGAGTGTGTGTGTGTGTGTGTGTGTGTGTGTGTGTGTGTGTGTGCGTGCGTGTGTGTGTGTGTGTGTGGAGAGGAGGTGTCTAACTGTATTGTTTCTTTGTCGTTTTGGTTGAGATTTTTCTTTCAAGTTTCCCGGCAACAGATTGCTTGTACCAAGGTGGATCTAGTCACCTACATTCAGGTAGTGTGCGCTTATTAATAAAATATGTAAAAATATATATATATAAAAAGGAGTCCAGACGAAAAACAAACAACATATTCTTATACACTACAATTTCAACGGACATGTAAAAGTCAAAATCACTTTCTGTCAAAATCAGTGAATATTTCCTCTCGATCCGCTACATGTCCGTACTGTGTGCGTGCTTAAAAAAAGCCAGTGTTGGGGCGCTCCGGTGGCGTAGTGGATGTGCGTACCATATGGCTCCAGCCTTCGTTGCAGTGGTCGCGGGTTTCAAATCCGACCCGTGGACCTTTACTGCAGGTCATCCCCCCTCTCTCTCTCTGTCTCCCCATTTCAACTCTGTACTATCTAATAAAGCTTGAAAATGCCCAAAAATAATCTTAAAAAAAAAGACAGTGTTAATCCACAGCCTAGGCTCTGTAAACAGGCATGTAACAAAGGGGGACCACTTTAGCTAACAACATTGCAATTTACAGAGCCTAGGCCGGCTGTGTATTAACACTCGATCGTGAGAAGATATTCACTGATTTTGTACAAAAAAAATATTTGTATAACAACTATATTCTAGAATCACTGACTCAACCTTTAACGTGTAAATACAACTATAAAGTAACATGTTTAAATCCTTATAAGTACACACCTGAAACAGTTAATATTAAGGCTGTGTTCGGAAAGCCATACTAACGTCCTACTCATACTCATTTTGACTTCAATTTAAGTATGTGACGGTTTGGGTATGCAAGTTTGGGTATGTGAGAACTGCCCGGATGAGTACTAACTTCCGGGAAGATTTTGGGTATGAATCGATTGGATAATTTTCCTACTCAACCGCCCCACAATGCATTGCGTCTTTTCAAACGACAAGGACGTTTTTTTTTTATTCTTTATTTACAAATCTGCATTTCCTGCACAACACAGGACTGTATGTAAACATCTAGTTCTATATCTAACCTGTGGAAGGCGGTAATACGCTAAACAGCGTCTAAACGGCCGGAATCTTATAAGAAGAAGAAATTCTTTATTGCTTGAGTATACTTCAGTGTGAATGTTTCAACGCTCCTCGCATACACAATCGATCTTTAAGTAGAGAGTATGTAGTATACAGATGTTGAGTATGTAGGAGGGAGGACGTTAGTATGGCTTTCCGAACACAGCCTTACTGAAAAACCTTTCAATCATATACGGGGATGCCTCATACACAGGAAGACAGTCTTGCTTCATCTTTTCCACAAAGGCAGACACATCCCCAAATAGAAATGGCCATCACTGACTATCACAACCCCTGTCTGCATGTTCAGATGTGTCATTTAAACACAATAGGCAAAAATACAAGTAAAAAAATCCTTAATGGATGAGGTAATTTCAAATGACCTAATCCCATATATACTGTACAGCTCTGGAAAAAATTAAGGGACCACTCCAAATGTTCAGTGTCTCTCGTTTTCCTATTTATAGGCATATGTTTGAGTAGAATGAACATTTTTGTGTTGTCATTTAAACTACTGACAACATTTCTACCAAATTCCAATACATTTTTTTGTCATTAATTTGAGCATTTTCAATAAATTATGTAGCGATGAAGATTGAAGAAAAATCCAGACTGTTCTCTTAATTTTTTCCGGAGCTGTAGGTCTATATTCATTTTCCCTAGAATCAACAATTCAGCATGTTTAAATCAAATTTAATACTTCCTTTTAAACAGATGAACATACATGGGACACACACACACACACACAATGGATTCCTCTTCTATAGCATTGAACAACATACAGTACAAGTCATGTTATAATTAGCATGTGACGAAAAAACAAAAACAACACTTACCGGTTCTGTCTGTCCCTCTTATTTAACTCTAGGCTCAATGGAGAACCTCTAGTATATGCACAGGTAGATAATACACAGAGATAAAACAAAATGCTTTGCAAAACAGACACTGAAACAGGCACATATCTCTGGCAGTTATCCTTTGAAATACCTTGTGAAAAGATAAAATTCAAAATTATAAAACTGTTTTTTTCCCCACCTGGATGAGCTAGACGTATAGCGACAAATACAATTGAACTGTATATGAAAATTAAATATACTTGTGTTTTCTGTGCTCCATATAAGGAAGAGTTTAGGACTGTTTGAGATCTAATGCTGTCCTGATCAAACAAATATTAAGCTAGGCGCCTCCCAGAAATGGGTTTAATTTCTGTTAAAGGCAAGAAGATACTGCAGGGAAAAACATATTTTTTCTTTGAGCTCTGGCGAATTTTGAGATTTTTGTCCATTTGGCTTGTCTTCTTTCTGGATCCAATGTATTTTCTCAAAACATTGTAATACAAAAATAATTGTTTTAAAGTAAACGTATCAACTGGCAAAGTTTCATGATATCTAAAAGTTGAAAATGTTATCTCTGTGTCTCGCCTCACCGCCACCAAACGCTTATTTTTTTCGCCTCTTAAAGCTGGGGGTATATGATTTCTGATTGGTCAAAGTTAACATGAGCTGACACTTTGACCTATCAGAGCGAGGCTCCGATTCTCTGTTCTTATTGGCTGTTGGGACTGTCCATTCACTTTGGCACGACGTTGTTGGTGTAGAGCGTTGAATCTTGATAAATGATCCCACGTGATCGCTCAGTAGATCGGCATTACGGGGTCAAAAAAGGGTCAAAATTGATTTCTAAATAATTATGAAAAAAAGCACAATTGTTAAAATGACAACAATAATAATGACAACCACAACAACAACAACAACAGTGAAGTAATAGCACCAATTCCAAACTGAAGCACCACATGAAAACAAATAAACAACAATTAAACAGGAACAACATTGCAGCCAATCCCCATAAAAAGACAGAACATAACTTCCTCTCTGCAGTATGAAATGATAGCATTGAAGTGATTCTGGAGAACGCTTGTTGTCAAAATCACTTTTTGTCAAAGTCAGTGATTCTTCTTACGATCCACTACCTGTCCCTACTGTATGTGTGATTAATTAAAGTAATACTTCACCCATACGGCACCGGCGTTCTATCATTATAAAATCACTATTGATAATAGTATGATATAATGAATGAGGTTTTCTCCCCTCAGTCTTCCCACAGTCTTTCCTTGGCCCAGCTGTCCTGTTCAGATGCGTGATGTCACATATGGTAAAATTAGGGTTAGACAGTGAGACCATAACACACTCTTTCTGCCTTTTCTCAGGCTAGGATGAACCCATTTCTTAAATTATATTACATAGGATCTCAGAGTTCAATACACCTTTATATTTCCACCGGTAAAGTAGGCCTTTAAAATATGGCGTTAATACACACCTTAGGCTCTGTAAACTGGTATGTAACTGAGCCACCGTAGCTATAGCAAAAATGCTATCGATATAGGCTAAGCTACCGATTGGCCCATACTTTGGCTTTGGTAAGTATTTGGCTTCGACACCTATTTGAATATTGACCGGCTTATTGTGACACTTGCTACATAACTACTAAAAACACATGTATACCTGTATTTTCATATACATATCGATAGCATTGTTACAATGCTACAATGGATCAGTCAGAGCCGATTTATTTTTCTTGTTTACAGAGCCTAGGCTGTGTATTAACACTGGATTTTTTTTCTCCCCCCTAGAGCACACACACAATATGGACAGGGAGCGGAGCATTAGGAGATATTCACTGATATTGACAGAAAAAAAGTGATTTTGACAACAAGAGATCTAAAAAAAAAAATCGCTGACTTTGCCTTTAAAAACGCAAACGGAAAACGAACCAACATTGGCAAGACTACGGCGGCTTTCACTGTACTGAAACATTTATAGCTTCCACGGAGACATTGAGTCAATATCACATCGAAACACAAAACAAACATGAAATACATAAAGTCCTTTTAACTGCTGACACTTTGTGCAAATCAAACTCTGCTCATACGTTATAGGACTCGACGAAATATACTTTGATAATGGGAACAAAGCAATGGCATAATAAAACAAAACGTGGTCAAGTAACAACGATCAGATAACATAGGAACAAGTCTTTCAGTTTATAGAGTAACATATTCACCGAAGCGTATTAGGGCCACGGGATGGACCAAAAAACGAGAGGAGGATTTTTTTTTCATTATCGATTTTGAGAAAAAAATATGAAATTTTGAAACTAAAAATTCAAACTTCATAAGCAAAACGTTATTTAAACACAAACGATGCATCTTTGCTATTGTCATAAGTCAGACAGACAGACAATGGGCTCCAACCTCATTTTGACTGAAAACAGACGTCCTCTAAGCTCCACTAATAACTGCACTGCACTGTATCAGAGAGAAGGTGATTGAATATTTTTCTCTTGGGCGTTTCCCTTTGTAGACGCTCCCTGTGCTCTCGTCTCACAGCCCGCTGCACACAGAGATCAATGTTAGTGGAGCTTAGAGCATGTCTGCTTTCAGTCTAAATGAGGTTGTAGCAAAGATACATCATTTGTGTTTTAATAACGTTTAACTTATGAGTTATTGTTCCTGAATCTGTCAATATCTTTCCAGCTTCTTGAAATGTCTAGTTTATTCTCGACATTGTATTTCATCTTTTTAATTAAAATGTGAAAAAAAAAAAAATACTAATCTCCCCCCCCCCCCCCCCCCCCGTGGCAAAAATACTCTTCCGTACATTTTCCTTTTTTTCGTGGGCTGCTGGTGAATCGATTTCTTAACAAAGTGGATTTTTGTTTTAATTCATAAACATTGACACTAAAACACATAACAAAATTCATAACTAAAACACATAACAAACCTGTGAACATACAGGTTTAATAATAGAACTGCGACCTGCCCCCTTTTCGGCCCAAAGAAGAATATACGATAGTAGCACCAAAATATTACAACAAAAAACGGGTTGCTTTAAAATAAAAAAAATAAAAATAAAAAATAAAAAAATGGCGGCATCCTAAAAGTGAAAAAGTTATTGTCCAGGTTTCAGTTGCCCTTCCCTCCTGTGGAATGTATAACTCAGCTTGTCCGGTTTTAGGCTGGATTCTGGCTGTAAAAAAAAGGTCCCTCTTTAACCGTTAAAAAATGTCCTTTTTAAAAAGTTTTGGGACCTTTTTGTCAGTCCAATATCGTCCCAGTAAGACCTCTCACACACACACACACACTCTTTGATAGAGGCAGTGGTGCTGGGACAAGGCTCATTTGGAGGGTTTTTCCAGGCGTACTGTGAGTGTATTTCGATGTTTTTGTGAGTGTTTTTAAAAGCTGGTCCTAGGTCAGTGTCCCTGGCACGTCTTGCAGCACATTTGTCTGAAATACGGCCGGCTGCAGAACTTGAAGCGGAGCACAAGGGGGCAGTAGGCCACAGTGTTCACATCTTTACACTCTGTGGGGAAGACACAGAGAAGAATGGAGGGTTAATACCCGTCTTTATAGGTCCATAGTTAAAGGTGGGGTATGTGATTTCTGATTGGTCTAAATTAACATGAGCGGTACACTTTGACTAATCAGAGCGAGGCGGAAAAAAAATAAAAAATCTGATTCTCTGTTCTTATTGGCTGTTGGGACTGTCAACTGTTCAAATCTCTATCCAAACTGCTATTTTCTCTCCAAGCTCTCCACCCCAGCTTTAATACAGGGGTTTAAAATGACAAGGTTTGACAGCAGGAGATGCTTAGAGACATTACAGGACATCAATCATAATACAAAAGAAAACAATCCCTGTGTTCCAAATCACATACTTTGTCTCTTTACTATACTATATACTAAAGTACAGAAGGGCCACAGGAGAGGAATACTCCAAAATGCTATTGGAGTTAATGGGGCATTTATGTATTTTCAGCATACTACAATTGATGTGCACAGTGTTCACGTCTTTACACTGTGTGGGGAAACAGTGAGATGGATTAATGGACTCTGTTAGAATGACAAAGATCTTACAGCAGAATATGTTACGAATATGAAAATATTTCAATCTTAAAAGGTGCTACGAGGAACTTCTAAATATTTCTGAAACAGTTTCATTTTTTTCTCTGATGACCATGAATTACATGTAACAGCAAACGAGACCATCAGTGCAAATAATGCTATTTTTATATAGTTTTTCTTAATGCCTTTGTCATGGGTCACTCACTCACCCCTGGGACTTAAAGCTAGTGTAGTAAAAACACTACTGCTTTTGTCCAAAGAGGATGTAAGAATTAACAAAAGCCACCCATGCATTTATGTATTTATATGTCCATATTGTTTTGCTATTTTAATCTTGTTTATCTTGCACAATTTTTTTTAAAAAATAATTTCAAAATATTTTTTCCTGACTGCCTCAGACACACACACACACACACACACACACACACACACACACACACACACACACACTGTAAAAATATTGTTGTAATCTTTGTGAGTATGGTGTTGCTCTGACCTTCTGGGTTGTCTGTACTGACGGGCAGACTGAGGTCACACTTGCTCTTGCACTGCTGCATGGCTGCTGGTCTCTGGTGCTCCATACACTCAATGGAGGGAACGCCTGTGTGTGTCAGGCACTGCACCGAACGCATCTCCTGCCCCAGGCCACACTTAGCAGAACACTGGGACACACAGACACAGGCACAGGCAGACAGACAGACAGACAGACAGATGAAGACACAGACAGACAGACAGACATATGAAGACACAGACACAGAAAAACACACACACAAACGCACACGCACACACACACAAACACAAACACGCAGACGCAGACACAGAAAGGCAGACGCACACGCGCGCACACACACACAGACAGACATACGCACAAACATATATGAATACATGGGATTTACATAAGCACAAAATGGACATCAAAGGTGGAGTCAGCGATTTGAGATATTGACTGATTTTGACACAAAGTGATTTTGACAACAAGCTTTCTCCAGAATCACTGAATCTACATTTTAAAATCATATTGAAACGTCCCATTAAAACCTTAAACCAAAGACCCACTCCCTCCCTCACCTCTCCCCAGGGCCCGGTGACCCAGTGTGGGGGCGGGCAGCGCTGCAGGTTACAGCGCACCCTGGATGTGGGCCGGCCGTGTTTGGGACACTTTGACTCGGGCAGGTCGTCTCCACTCTCCCCGCTCTTACACAGCACCACGCGATGTCTGTAGCCAGGGCCACAGCTGGGAGTACACTGAGAGAGAGGGAGGGAGGGAGGGGGGAGGGGGAGGGAGGGAGAGAGAGAGAGAGAAAGAGGGAGTTGGAGGGAGGGAGAGAGAGAGAGAGAGAGAAAGAGGGGGATGGAGGGAGAGGGAGAGAGAGAATTATTTTTTAATTTTTTAATTGCTTTTTGTTTATTATTATTATTATTATTATTATTAGTTTTATTACTATATTTTATTTTTTCATTGTATTTTATTTTACTTTTTTATTTAATTGTTTTTTTTACCTGTAATAATTCAAGTGAACTATTTCATTTGCTATATTGTTTGTATTAAGTTATATTTTAAATGAACATTTGTACTCATCATATGTTACATGTACAGTATCTTGTCTTAAGTTCAAATGGAAAATAAAACACTCCAGAGAACTAGAGGCTTAATTCAAATTCAGCCATGAGTAAACCTGTCCCTACCTCTGACCAGTCCAGAGCCAGCCATTCGGGGGGGCAGCTGTGGTTGCTGCAGGGCTGGGTGAGGGAGGGCCGTGTCTGGGTGCAGGCTGCGTCATCTAGCACCTTCTCCTCCGTCACAGAGATCCTGCGTTTACACAGGACCTCCCGCGAGCGCAGGCCTCCGTTACAGCTCCGACTGCACTCCGACCACTCCCCTGACCACCAACTAGAGGCAGTCAAAGCCAAAGTCAAAGTTTTTTTATTGACAGTTCTGATATATGTAAGACAGACATCAAAATCAAAATGGCGTTTATCACTGACCCACGGTGCTATAGGAACGATAAAGAAAAATCTATATAAAGTAGAATAAGAAGATAAACATAAACAATATTTAGATTAGATAAATTCTAAATACTTAATACTAATACTACAGGGGAGACGAGGGCTTAGGCTGTTGTATTATGCTTTGAATCAATATGGTTGTGCACATGTTTATTTCTTCTCAACACTTTTTTCTTCATGAAAGCTTTAAGTCATGTCTGATTAAAGTATTTTTAATTTTCAATTTATTTAAATGTAATTTATTTAAAGTTTTTATAAAGACATAAATGGCGGTGTAACTCACGTGGGCGAGCATGGCTCAGTGTTGCAGGTCCTCCTCCTCTCTTTGAGTTTGTTCTTCTTGTCACAGAAGTGGTTGTAAACGGCCAAGTTATCGTTCTGCTTCTTACACACAACCTGCTGGGTCTGTGCACCTGACCACAGACCACACAACACAGAAACAGATAAGCATTTTACTATTGTTTAAAGGTGTAAAAAACTTACATAGTGTTGCTTTAAAAGGTGGAGTCAGTGATAGCTGGAGAATGTTTGTTTTCATAAAAAAAATTCTCAAAATCAGTGAATATCTCATCAGGGTCCACCACCTGTCTGTACTGTGTGTGAATGGAATAAAAAATCCAGTGTCGATACACATTCTAGGCTCTGTAAAGGGGCATGTTGCTAGCTACTGTATGGTGGGACCCCTTTGTTTCCGGAGCCAAGGCTGTGTATTAACATTCGATTTTTTTCGGACAGGTAGTGGATCGTAAGGAGTGTGTGTGTGTGCGCAGTGTGTGTCTGCATGTTTCTGTCTGTCTGTCTTTGAGTGTGTTTATGTGTCTCTCAGTGTGTGTGTCTGTCTGTCTGTCTGTCTGAGAGTGAGTGAGTGTGTGTGTGTGTGTGAGTGAGTGAGTGAGTGTCTGTCTGTCTGTCTGTGTGAGTGTGTGTGTGTGTGTGTTTCTACCTCCAGCGCAGAGGGCCGAGCAGCGGGACCAGGAGGTGTAGTGCCAGGCGAAGCCGCTCAGAGGATCTCTGTTCATCGGAGGATTGAACCGGTAGTGGATCCCTGGGTTCTCCTCACGCACCAGCACCTTAACACACACACACACACACACACACACACACACACACACACACACACACACACACACACACACACACACACTTAGCTTTACACAGTGATGAAACTTTGAGACTTTTTTAAAGCTATGGTGCATAATTTTGTCAGTCTGTTAGCTACATTCAAGCCATCGCCAAACGAGTTCACACACAGTTGATTAAGCCTGTCAGCTCCACAAAACTCTCTCTGTATTTCTCAGTATGGCAGCGTTTACAAACTGGTGTCCCACCCCCACGACACTGGTGCAGGAGCTCAGATAAACCCCCAAGAAGAGCCCAAGAAATGTTTCAGTTGTTGATTCTACTGCTAAGAAGAAACCTGCACGATCACCGAAGGCTTTACCTCATGTAGATGCATCGGCAGTGTTGTTGTCATTACTCAGAATTCCACATGGGGGGCGACAGAAGTTACGCACTATAGCTTTAAGACACCTTTACATGTGTTTCTTTTCTTTCTTTCAAAGGTTTTTTTATTGAGTGACAGTTGCAAAACAATTGCAGGACAATGAAATACAATTTTTTCCCCCTTTTTTAACCCCGCACACACCCCACCCACCTCCCACCCTCACACCCAACCCACCTCCCACCCTCACACCCAACCCACCTCCCACCCTCACTCCCAACCCACCTCCCACCCTCACACCCAACCCACCTCCCACCCTC
>OX442357.1:1343865-1351365 GCA_949357725.1 Hyperoplus immaculatus | reverse complement strand
GATTGTTGGATAAACAGATGCAAATGGCCACAGCAAACCTGCAAATAACTTCACTGGCTTCACTAGAATGAAAAAACACACACACACACACACACACACACACACACACACACGGAGGAATTAAATAATTTGTTCCAGCGCTTTGACCACAAGAGGAAAGGAGAGGCTTGGCCCGTGACCTCTCTGTGCTGCTCTCAGAGGTGGGACGCACACACACACACACACACACACACACACACACACACACACACACACACACACACACACACACACACACACACACGATTACAAGGACAGAGTTTGAGGGTTTTTTTGGCCCTTAGAGATGGACACGCAGAGAGCAAAAGTGAGTTCTTCTTTTAAAAATCTAGACAAGAATCCACAAAGCCCCATCGCCTTCCTACCAGAGCTACAGGCTTAAAGCTATAGTGCGTACATTTTTCATATGAATAAATTTCGGTTACAATAAAGCCATCACCAAACGAGTTGAAAAAGTTGGTTAAGCCTATCAGCGCCATAAAACTCTCTCTGTATTTCTCAGAATGGCAGCGTTTACAAACTGATGTCCCACCCCCAGGACACTGGTGCAGGAGCTCAGAAAAATCCCAAGAAGAGCCCAAGAAATGTTTCAGTTGTTGATTCTACTGCTAAGAAGAAACCTGGACGTACAGCAGAAGGTATACAATCCATGCTGGATCACAGAAGGCTTACCACAGTGTTGTTGTTATTACTCAGAATTCCTCATGGCGGGCGACAGAAGCTACGCAATATAGCTTTAAGATGAACATTATTACACCTAAAGAAGAGTGCACAGAACAACCTCACTTTTACAGTTTCCTGTTGTAGGCTAAATGGTTTGGCCTAAATCCAGACTAGATATATATAAACGAGCTGAGAGCAGAAGTGTTGGCAAAAGGCTGCAAGAGTTAAAAGCTTGTTGCAGACACCACTGAGTCATAAATCTTCCTGTGCCCAGAATGAGCCTTGAGTGAGTGTGTGTGTGAGCGCAAGTGAGTGTGAGTGTGTGCATGCGTGCGTGTGTGTGTGTTAGTGTGTGCGTGAGTGTGTATCTGTCTTCTGGGTTTGGTTAGAGTAGATGCTATATAGCCTGTTGCATTCAGTACAAAGTTGACTGAGTTTAGACTGTTGGACTTTGGACAGGTTTAGAATGTAGTGTGTGTGAACTAGAATGAACTCCAAAGTTTGTGTTGGCAAACAAGCATGTAGGAAATATGTATTGGGCCAGATTACACGGACACATTACTATCTACGTACCTTCGAAAACCTTGACTTCAACCCCATCCAACACTTTTAAGATGAACTGGAAAGTAGTCTAGTTCGTTTGACCAGTGTGAATGCGCTGTACCGGACTCAAGAATAGTACACTTTTCCTTGGCCCTGGCCGGGGGTGGGAAGTGGTGTGTTTTTGGCACAGTGTACGAGCACAAGCATAGACATTTTATATGCGCCTACGCCCCGTCGACAGACCTTTAAAAGTCATGTTTGCGTTGGTCTGATGCGCAGGGGGAATGTTTGCTGTAAAATTTTGGCCGGATGAAAATATTCACAAACCCAACTGTTGGATACAAAGCAGTGAAAGCCAAACCCTGGGGATGACCGCACTTAAGAACGGTACGGGTCAACCGGGCCAAGTGTGAGTCTGATTTAGTTACTGTGGATGTGAAGTCAGAAAGCTGTCCTTTAAATTTGACACATAGGGGAGAACGGGGGAATGTGAGCCATCGGGTAATGTGAGACACCCCCTGTATCTAGGCAATGGAACACATTTTTGGTCATGTGAGATATATGTTTTCAAGCCCCTCTCATTTCCCCTTGGCCATAAAAGGGAGGATTACATGGTGATGTTGTAAGCATGTTTTTTTTCACAAAAATTTATTTTTTGCATGTAAAAGTAAATTTTCTTGCTGTCAAGTTAATCGATTGTTGTGCCAAAACAAATTGATTCTGGTAGAAAAGCTTCAATCATACATTGATGAACTACCAACATATGAAACCATGTGATGATGATAACTGAAGATTAGCCTGATTTGCTGAGAGAGGTAGTTTTTTCTCAAATTGTGGCAGTGGGGTAAAGTGAGACAAATGCTGTGGGGTAAAGTGAGACAGTGTCAGTGCCCTCTTTTAATTAATGTTATGATCCTGCTTGGGCCTCAAGCCCTTGTGTTGTTTTTCCCTTTTACCCTTGTCTATGTGCTGGTCTATTGCAGGGTTGGAGTCAGGTGTGCTGGAGTCAATCACCAGCATTCACAGCTGCCATCAATCATCAATCAACTGCTCTTCATATACCCGGCCCTACCTGCCAGACACTGCCAGATTGTAGATTCTGTTTCCACACAGTCAGTCCTCTCTCTAAGCTAACCTGTTTTACAGCTCCGCTTTTTGCATTTTTCCTGGCTAACTCCTGTCTTTTCTGCCACAGCTCTCCCGGCCTGACTCCAGCCACCAGCTCCAGCCCTCGCCCGCCAGCACTTCCTCCTGGACCCCTCTGCCTGCCTGCTCTAGCCTGCTCACACTCAGCTCCCTGGACTTGCCCCGTTGCTCTCTCCCTGGAGCCCCATGACAGCCAGCTTCCCCCCCGGATCACGGTCCTAACCCCCTGCTGGTTACTTCCAAAATAAATCTTCTTAAAACTGTTACTGTCTCCGCGCCTGTGTCCTCCTGATCCAGCCGTTACAATTAATCCATTATATTTGAGGTAGCAAGGAGAATAGTTTGAATAAGACAAAAGACAATGTGGGCTGGAGGTGGGGGGTTGATGGTTGAAGGGGTGTCAGCAAGGGCATGGTTTGGCACGTATGTATGTGGGGGACAGGAGAGTGACCTTTAACATCAATAGACTCTAAGTAATATGTCTTTATTCAATGAATTATCCCAATAAAACAAATGCAGAAAAATATTGATCAAAGACTCAAACGATGTAAAATGACAGCTGGGTCTAGTCCTGTGTTCTGAGTCCCAGGCTGTTCTAGCTGGTTCTGATTGTTCTTTGCTCTGACCCCCAGACACTAGCTGGCTCTAAGGGTCCTGTGTTCTAACCCCCAGACTGTGTTTTAATCTAACTGGTTCTATCTGTCATTTGAATGTTAATTATTGAATATGAATTATATGGTGTATTTGATCAGAGTTACTTTCAAGAGTTTAGAAAATGTTTTTTTCTTAATTGACCAAACCCCATGATTTTGTTACTTGTCCAACATTATTTTTGGAATATTTGGTTTTCAAACTAGCTGTCAGGATTCTAACTGTTACAACATGTGTTGTTATGGTAGTTTCAGAGTGGAAAAAGTAAGTGGATCAGCTTACCCCCTTGATTTCTCTGGTCTGTCTCAGTTTACCACACAGCTGGGGTAAACTGAGACACAAGACAACTTTTTTTTAAACAATCATATTTTCACTGCCCTTTGTCATGAATACATTCTGCTAACAGCCTAGGCTCTGTAAACGGGTATGTTGCTAGCTACGGTGGCCCGTTTTGTTTACAGAGCCTAGGTTGTGTATAAAGTTCACACAGAGGTAGCGGATCGTGTGGAGATATTCACCGATTTTTACATTAAGTGATTTTAACAACAAGCGTTCTCTAAAATGGCTGACTCCACCTTTTAATTGACTAAATAACTTGGCAATGCTAAATCCACTGCAGCTCCGACCATGGCTACCATCCCCAGATCAAAAAACACACAACGTAAAGGAATAGTTCAGTTTTTTGGAAGTGGGGTTGTATTAGGTAATGTTAATGTGTACCCTTATGGAGATGGCAGTCAGTGCAGTCATTGTAAGGCATTAGGGGAGACACAGAAGTCAGCATTCAGCATTTTTACTGTTGCAGAGGGGGCCAGAAGACAAAAAAACGCTTTTTCACCACATGCTAACCAAAAAAATTCATTGCCCGCCTCCTCTAAAAAAACAAAAGCTACAGTGACCTCTCCCCTAAACTCCTTATAGTGACTATGCCTAAATACCTCACACAGTACAACCCCACTTCAAAAATACTGAACTATCAGGGCGCTCCGGTATCGTAGTGGATAGAGCGCGTACCATATTGATTCCGGCCTTTGTTGCAGTGGTCGTGGGTTCAAATCCGACCCGCGGACCTTTACTGCAGGTCATCCCCCCTCTCTCTCTCTGTCTCCCCATATCAACTCTGTTCTATCTAATAAAGCTTGAAAATGCCTAAAAATTATCTTTAAAAACAATACTGCACTATCGCTTTAACAAGCTACGCTCCAGGCCTGACTACTAGCGGATATGTTTTACTGGCCCGACGTCAGATATTTTGAGTGTAGGTGAGACCTCAGACAGGGTAAATAGACTGTGGTTTCTGGCTCCGCTGTGGTCCACATGGCCCAGCTGTATGTTTGCCCCAGGGTGGGACCTCTCGGTGGGGGGGAGAGTTGCTGTCACACGGTTGGGTGAGAGATTCTGAAGTTGGTTGTTGTGGTGAGAAATGTCGAAATGTGAATCAGAATAGATCCGGGAACCTCAAGCCACACTCCACACTGGTCCACGACGGACCCAAAAACTAAAGCTGTCTGCCACGTGTTCCTGGGTGGCTTTCTGGATCAATATAGCTAAGTATATATATAATACACAGTCTATTATATGGATTATGGGTATTTTTATTTGAGCTTTCCTTATGCGCTGAATAGGTTTCCAAGTATTTTTTCTTTGTCCTTTTAGAGCTTGATTTACTAAGATCCTAAGTGCTAAATTGCGTTTGCATTCTAACAGATTGCACGATTGGCTGGTGGGGCGTTTTTTAAGTTGATCAACTTTTGAGTGGGAAATCAAGTTTGCACACGTTTACACACGCAAAACTTTTGTAAATCAGGCCTTGTGTTGGCTTAGGAAAAGGAACCATTGATAAAGAGCAGACTTGACTCACTGTATTTTTTCATGTATATATTACTATATAAGCTACCAGTGTAATATTTATGTAAATATGTTTACACTTGAAAGCTTAATTTAATTTCCTCATCTAACAAACTCACTTGTGATGACTTGTGACTATATTCTTTTCTCTATGTATATGCTTCCGATTGGTCACGAAATTCTTAAAATCAATATATTGTCTAATTTGTATTAAGATGATAGATAATGTGCATTGATATACACACACACATACACACACATAAACACACACACACACACACACACACACACACACACACACACACACACACACACACAACTTATATTGACTAATGCACTTACAAGTACTTCAAATAAGTCTTTAAAGAACTACACAGGAATGCATTGACGTCACTACAAAATAATCCAAAAATTCTGTCTGGTTAACATGACATTTTTTTTTTGATTTAGACACAATGATGGATCAGTCTAGTGGCTGTTACCATTTGTAACGCCAACTCTAAAACCTGGCCTCCGTCAACTCTCGCCTGCTTGTATATACACATCGTTGGTCTGTGAAGCATTCATAAAGACATAACCAAAAAGTGGAGCAGGTGCTGAGTAAAAGGATAGTCCCGCAGTTTATTTTTTGGCGTTACCGAAATAACTAACTGTAACCGCATGCCTGCGCTGTGTGAAAAATGCTGGGAGTTCTCATGCGAACGGACAATTATACAATACATTTTGAATGTCTGGGAGCGTCCTGACTTCACATAGCCAGGGCAGCCGTCCAAGATACATTAACAAGAATCCAACAATACACGTGCACATTCTTTTTGAGGACAACAGAACGATTAAGTTGCATAACATCTCTCATGGTAAATAGCCTCTCATGTTAACTTAATCTAGACTCTCGGGAGGGAGAGCGGAGAATGCTTCCAAATACACTTCACAACACTCTTCTCCGCTTTTTGGCAATGGCAGTCAGGACAGACAGACAGACTAAATCTCTATCTATACGTGCTGAAAAGAGAATTTTCCCAAAAGAGAATTGATGAGCTGAGTAGTAAGAGATGTGCAGTTGACTCCATTAGGAAAGATGCATCGCTATGTGGAGTTGGAAGATTCTGCAGAGACACGGCATAATCACAGAGTGTGTTGCCAACACAAAACAATAGACCAACGCACTGACATTCATTATAAGGTCTCTAGGCTGAATCTGAATGGACAATACATTCAAGTTAAGAACGCAAGCAATGGTAATGGTAAATGGACTTGTATAGCGCTATATCTCCGTTTATCACAGACTCAAAGCGCTTTACATTGTTTTTTTTTTGTACACATTCACCCAGTCACACACACATTCATACACCGATGGCAGCAGCTACCACGCAGGGTAGGCTTAGCACTAGGGTGCTAAGCTAACTAAGCTAACTATCGGGAGCAATTCGGGGTTCAGTGTCTTGCCCAGGGACACTTCGACATGTGGCGGGGAGACGGGGGATCGAACCTCCGACCTGCACACCAGAGGCGAACTTCCTACCCACTTCGCCACTGCCGCCCCAAAGCAATGGGTGTTCCGGTGGCGAAGTGGATAGAGCGCGTACCATATTGGCTCAGGCCTTCATTGCAGTGGTCGCGGGTTCAAGTCCGACCCATGGAACTTAACTGCATGTCATCTTCTCTCTCTCTGTCTCCCCATTTCAACTCTGTACTATCTAATAAAGCTTGAAAATCACAAAAAATAATCTTAAAAAAAAAAAAAAAAACGCAAGCAATGGGCAACTTTCTTGCACCACACTGTGGTCCAACCCTAGACTTTAAAAGTGTAACGTTAGGAAGCTATGGTGGAGGGGGGCAGCGAGCGAGCGAATAGTAAAAGACGCACTGGGGCCCAGTTCTACAGGGGCGCATATTGCATGCATTGCTCCCCCTACTGAATTCCCTTCACCCTCTATTGAAAAAATAAGAGGTTTGAATGTTTACCAAAAACAGGATATAATATTTCAGTAATATAAAGCACTTTCAAGTCAACACACATCAATGGTAAGATCAATGGTATTTTCTGTTGCTGTTGCCGGCCACTGTAGCTGACTTAAGCTTTTACTACTGGTGTATCCCCTTTAATCTCTGATGCAACCCAAGTGATTTTGTGTTTGGCCAGTTAAGATTCACACCTCTACTGAGGGCGGCTGTGGCGAGGTGGGTAGGGTGGTTGATCGTCCACTGGGTTGCAGGGTCGGTGGTTCGATCCCCCGTCTCCCCGCCACATGTCCCAAGTGTCCCTGGGCAAGTCACCGAATCCTCAATTGCTCATGAATGTGTGCATTATTGGGTGGATGTCTACAAAACGATTTAAAGCGCTTTGGGTTTGTGAAAAACCAGGGAAAAAGGGCTATAGAAGTGGAGTCCATTTTACCATATACTAACTAGCACATTAAGCTGTGTACCTCCTTCAGGCAGCGAGTCGTTGAAGAGTCTCTCCACAGACACACAGCTGCTGCCGTCTCCTCCACAGATCCTGCAGCGGTCCTCACGAACATCTGAGCCCAACACCCTGTCACAACCCACGTGCTGGAGAGGGGAGAGAGAGAGGGAGAGGTAGAGAGGGGGGAGAGAGAGAGGGAGAGG
>OX442357.1:1335583-1338083 GCA_949357725.1 Hyperoplus immaculatus | reverse complement strand
CCAGCTGCTATTTTCTCCCCAAATTCTCCACCCCAGCTTTAAGTGAGTTTCATGTTGTTCCTTTACTCTGTACCCTTCAATAACTGTAACTGTAATTTTTGATTTAAAAATAAATGCTGGAAAAATTTGAGGTTAATGTGCAGTATATATAAACTGTATATATGAAAAATGACCAAGTTAAGTTGATGTTTTGCATTCCAAATCTGTGACCATGAGTTAAATTATAACCGCCTCAAAGTACTGAAAAACATATATCTCATAAGCTTCACATTCATCAATCCATGTTGACATCAACAACTACATGAACCAATCAGGGGCTGCCTTCTACTAACGGACTAGAAGTGGGAAGGGTCCGGTCTGACTTTATACTGATTCTGAATACTCAAAACGACTTAGGCAATCAGGCAATCAATTACTGTAAAGATCAGCACGGTACAAATAAGAAAATAAATACACACTCACACACACACAAACACACACACTCATACACACACACACACACACACACACACGGAGATGCACTCACCCCCTCTGTATGGCTTCCACGAGTAAAATTTTCCCCGGAAAGGAACGCTGTCAAAATCAGAGCACTGAATCTCCCGGAAATCCCGTGAGATTGCAGGGCACTCCTGTAAAATACACACACACACACACACACACACACACACACACACACACAACACTTTAATCAAATGTTATTCATAGTTTAAATAACTGTATCTCGACCAACAAATGAATGTAATACTCACATCAATGTTGCAGGACCTGAAGCGTTTTCTCTCCCCTAGACAATATTTTCCACCAATGGTTGGCCTGCGTTCAAGTACACACACACACACACACACACACACACACACACACACACACACACACACACACACACACACAGACACACACACACACACACACACACACAGAGGGAGAATGGGGCTAGTCAGTATAACATCTGATTACAATTTAACAAAGTCTAACCTCACTTCACATCATCGCCCGGCTCTGGCTCCCGATCTGGGCTTTAGTCTGCCATCGTCAGTGTGTTTTCAATCTCACTGTCTGTCTGTTTTTATTGCTTTATTGTCTATCGCACATAATCATGACAACACCTCTACGTACAACAATGACAATAACAGCTGAGAAGGCATCGAAAAATGCAAATGGCGGCTGTCTCTGCTGAACTTTCAACAAACTAAAAACAGAACAGAGCATAAAAGTAGCAAAAGCAAATATGCAAACGATGCTCAGAATTGATATGAACTTACACCATAGGCATTCATTTGGTCAATTAAAGGTAACGATTCTTCAAAATCAATTTGTCAAAATCAGTGAATATCGGGATGGTTCCGGTGGCGTAGTGGATAGAGCGTGTACCATATCGGCTCCAGCCTTCGTTGCAGTGGTCGCAGATTCAAATCTGACCCGTGGACCTTTACTGCAGGTCATCCCCCCTCTCTCTCTCTCTCTCTCTCTCTCTCTCTCTCCCCATTTCAACTCTGTACTGTCTAATAAAGCTTGAAAATGCCAAAAAAATAATCCGCAAAAAATAAAATAAAATCTGTGAATATCTCCTCACTTTGGTGTTGATAAACAGCCTAGGCTCTGTAAACAGGTATGTAAACAAAGGGTGTCTAAACAAAGGAGGCCCATCATGGCTAGCAGCATGTCCATTTACAGAGCGTAGGCTGTGTATTGACACTGGATTTTTATTTTCAGCGCATTCACAGTAAGGACAGGTTGGCGGATCATGAGGAGATAGATATTCACTGTGATATTGACAAAAAAAAGGGATTTTGACAACAAGTGTTCTCCAGAATCACTGAATCCATCTTTATTTCGCATTTTAAATCAATGCAACGTAAGCGAATAGGTGACTGGGATTCGAAAGAAAGTCTTTTGCATGTGGCTTGGCGGGGATTCAGACCACCACCTGGATTCTTATATATACATGATAAAAACGGTGGCACTGACTATATTCTCGTAATGTTGTCAGTCTATGAATTTTTTGTTTTCCCTCAATGTAGCTTTAAGAGAAGGTCCTATAACTAAATCCTTCAGTGTTGAGTGTCCTTGTCCTTCATACGTTTATGTGAGTTTTATCTCTTGTTTCCTCCCACTGGTCAAACATCATTTTAAAACTATTTTGTCGAGGATGTAACCGTTTAACTATGTATCTTTTTACTGGGATCCATTTACAATCCAAGTTCCAAGTTCAGCTAAAGTTGATGCAGACAGGGTAACAAGGCCACTGTGACGGGGAACGAAATAAATGAAATTACAAGAATAAAGCCGTAGTGTGTGTGTGTGTGTGTGTGTGTGTGTGTGTGTGTGTGTGTGTGTGTGTGTGTGTGTGTGTGTGTGTGTGTGTGTGTGTGTGTGTGTGTCTGTTTCCCAGTATAAATCACAGATCAAATCAGTTGTTTTGTCAGAGCACGTACCTGGGGCTGTCACAGTGTCTGATGGAGTTGGACACTCCTCCTCCACAGGTCCTGCTGCACTCCTCCCA
>OX442357.1:1330583-1333083 GCA_949357725.1 Hyperoplus immaculatus | reverse complement strand
TATATTCATGGTCTTAAAGCGGCTACGAGTAACATTTAAATATCTTTTAAACAGCCTCATGTTTCCTCTGATAATCATAAATTACCTTTAACAGCAAACGAGACCATCAGTGCAAAGAAAGACGTTTTCAAATAGTTTTTATTACTGCTTTTGGTCTGGTCGCACACCCGGTCCGATTTTCGGTTCGCTCGTGCAAGCTCTATGGTCACATATCCGTATTGGTCGCAGATTTCAGTGTGGCGCAGCAACATGAATTGAGAAGCCTATCCCTCCAGGTGAGGGAAGGGGAGCGGGAGCCTTGTTTGATACAGTTATTTGTCGTCATAATGACTGATAACGGGGCTAAACCATCAAAGAAAAAAAAGAAAATGCAATGAAGAAAAGCTAAAAGGGAGAGTGATATAGGCTACGGGGGGGACGAGGGCGTTGCCAAGCAACGTGTATACAATTTCACGAGAGCGAAACTAGACTGCAGTGTTTACTCCTAAATGAATGAGCGGTTGGTACTAACACAAAGTGTGCTTTGCTTCACCATCATCAGATAACCATTATCTGAAATAGTAATTATTTACAACAACATAAACACATTACCTCATCGTGATCCATACTAACTGCCGTCTCTCGTTCATTCGCTTTCTGTGAGGACACGTAATCTTTCAGCTCCGTGAGAGAGAGTAGTTAGGTGACACTGCTGCATCAACTCATTGCAATCAGGTGTGTGTAGCACTGACTGGCATTAGTTGATGCAGTGTCAAAACCACTCTCACGGAGCCGAAAAGAGTCCTCACACTTTCAACACACGGACATGCACTATATTGCTCCCTTCTCAGTTCACACTCACGCGCCTGGCACGAGCTAGAAAACAGCTTTGCGACAGCGGGCGTCGTAAAAATACTACCGCTTTTGTCCAAAGGGGACGCCAACGTGCCATGTTACTCGTAGTGGCTTTAATGACTTTGATATGTGATAGATGGATGGATGGATGGATGGATGGATGGATGGATGGATGGATAGATAGATAGATAGATAGATAGATAGATAGATAGATAGATAGATAGATAGATAGATAGATAGATAGATAGATAGATAGATAGATAGACAGACAGACAGACAGACAGACAGACAGACAGACAGACAGACAGACAGACAGACAGACAGCCGATTGCACTCACCGCATATTTACATTGTCTTGACCGGACCCCGTACTGGAAGCGACACTGTTCGTCAGCGTCGTAGGCCTGTCCTGGCGCCGTGGTGGGATAGACAAACTCCTGTTTGGGGGGAACGTTGTTCAGGCAGGAGCCCAGGCCAGAGCTACAGGAGGGGAGGCACAGGGGAGGGAGGGGGTTAAAGACCTCCTTCACCGGTGGGAATATGAAGGTGTATTGAACTCTAAGATCCTATGTAGTATAAATGTGCAGAAACTTTAGAAATCGGTTCATCCTAGCCTGAGAAAAGGCAGAAAGAGTGTTTTATGGTCTCACTGTCTAACCCTACATTTTACCTTGTGTGACATCACACATGGTAAAATGTAGGGTTAGGATTAGCAGATCAGCTGGGCCAAAGGAAGACTGAGGAAAGAAAACCCTCATTCATTATACTATAATAGCGACTGAGGAGATAATCTCAGTCAGATCTTTGACAGAAAGTGATTTTGACAACAAGCTTTGTCCAAATTCGCTGACTGCACCTTTAATTTAAATTTGACTTTCCTTCTGTCAAGACCCATCGGACTAACAGTCTGATATGCAAGTTTTTTTAAGAGACCACTCCAAATGTTCAGTGTCTCTCGTTTTACTAAAAGGCATAGGATTGATTAGAATTAACGTTTTATATTATAAACTACTGACAACATTTCTACCAAATTCCAATAATTTTTTTTTTGTCATTAAGTTATGTAGAGATGAAGATTTAAGAAAAAAATCCAGACTGGTCTCTTAATTTTTTTCTCCAAAGCTGTATATTACTATATAAGCTACCAGTGTAATATGCAAGTCAATATGTTTACTCTGAAAGCTGGTCTCTTAACTTTTTTCCAGGGCTGTATCATGTACATATAAAGAAAAGGGCTGTACTTGTGCGGTTGTTGCAGATATATGACACAGTAGTCAGTCCGACGGTGGAGGCCTTTAGAACCATCTAACTTTAAGTAGCTCTTCTGAACTGTTTTGGATAGTTGGTCGCACAAAACAAGACGTGCCTGGTTGCCGTTAACAAGGACTGTTCAAAAGTTACTTCGATTTTTCATTATTTTAAATAGCAAACAGTTCATCTATTAATTGCAGAGATAACCATTGTATTGGTTATTGTACGGGGTCAGGTATGAAATATAATGGTAGACTTTTTTCCAGGGCTGTGTCATGGACATATAAAGAAAAGGTCTGTATTTGTGCGGTTGTTGCAGATATGTGACCCAGTAGTCAGTCAGTCAGACAGTGAGACTCACTCGAGGAAGCTGGTGATGTAATCCCTGCTGCAGGCCGACCAGATGAAGGGGTTG
>OX442357.1:1295583-1325583 GCA_949357725.1 Hyperoplus immaculatus | reverse complement strand
TTACTTTCCAGATGCTTGGTTTTGGGCAGAGCGGCCCCGTGCTATCGTCACCACAGACGGGACCAGATACAGCCCAGCTCTCCTGGACTTGGCTGACTGCAGACCTATGAGGATAGGGGCTGGGAATGCGAAAGAATTCAGCTCGGAGGAAACACACTGCTGTAACCCTTTTAGTGGACATTGGAAACAGATAGGGCCTGTCCTGGACTAGCCCTGCGTTCCAAATCACATACTCTTTTCTTTTTTTACTACACTACATACTAAAGTACAGAAGAGTTTTAGAGCCACGGGAGAGAAAAAAAAAATCAGATAAGGTAGATTTTTTTTTCATTATGTCGAGAAATGTCAAGAATAAAGACGAAAGACTCCAAATTGCAATTGGAGTTAACGGGGGTATCTAGTTATTTATTATGTATCGGGACATCCTATATCTTTTTCTGGCATACTAAATAGTAGGGAAGTATGGGGATTGGAACGCAGGGTAGGAGTTTTCGAAGTAGAATCGGATCTGCCAGCTTCAATACAGAGATTGGACTATTCGTGATACTATTTGGAAGGAAAAGTGAATACCAGAAAAGTGCTATTGGAGTTTTAGGATATTTAGCCGTTTACATGGAAGATCACTCAAAACTGAGCTTTCAATAAACTGGGAAAATATGCAAAATGTTCAAGTAAAAAATAAAACAGTGCACTAACCAATGATATGGTATCTGCTCTCCTTACACCCAAACTGTGTGATTATGCTTCACAAAAATAGTCTAAATCTATCTTTTAAGTGTAATATATGGCTAAAGCTCCTGACCAAAGTGACAGTCTGTATTTCATACTCTTGTAAAGGTTTTAGTGTGTGTGTGTGTGTGTGTGTGTGTGTGTGTGTGTGTGTGTGTGTGTGTGTGTGTGTGTGTGTGTGTGTGTGTGTGTGTTTCTGACCTGGTGATGAGCACAGCTGTGTCGTGGTGAGCGATGCCGTTGTCAGGGATGGCGTTGCCGTAGCTGCTGCGGTGCTGGATGGTTTTCTGCCATTTACAGAAGCTGTCCAGAGACTTCCCCGCATGGTGGTTCACCTCCAGGGTCGGCTGGAGGGAAGACAAGAGAAGAAATACACAGTTAACATATTTAAATCTGAAAATACAGGAAAAAATAGGATATGTCCAAGAATTTAAAAGTAGCTACGAAGAGCGTTTTTTTATTTGTGTTGATTGTAGCTTTGGACTAAAGTAGTTGTGATTTTACAACACCAGCACCTGCTATCTATCTATCTATCTATCTATCTATCTATCTATCTATCTATCTATCTATCTATCTATCTATCTATCTATCTATCTATCTATCTATCTATCTATCTATCTATCTATCTATCTATCTATCTATCTATCTATCTATCCATCCATCCATCCATCTATCCATCTATCCATACATCTATCCATCCATCTATTGCCTGCTGTCCTAAAGATCTTTGGTAACGTGTGCCGTTGGTGGCGCGTACATTTGTTTATGAAGCGAGTGAAAGAGAGATGGTAGGATGCATGGCCATGAGGTAATGTATTTCTATGTGACTATGTCAGATTAATAACGGTAATATGACCATGGTGAAGTAAAGTAAACTTTGATTTAGTAGCGTTCATAAACATAGGATGTTCCAGTCTGTCTGCTGTCAATTCATTGGTCTGAGTTCCCGGGAGATTGGACTCGAGCAAATGCATGAATAATAACCATATAAAAATTGCATTGTTTGCACTGATGGTCTCGTTTGCTGTTACAGGTCATTTAAGATCATAAGAGGAAAAATGAGACTGTTTGATTAACATTTCAAAGTTCCTCTTAGGAGGTTCAATATATCTCAAAAGAAACCTAATTCAATAATAAAGGTCATTCCAGTGTCAACAGAGCAGAGATGTCATAGCAATGAAATGATAACCCAGCCCAAGTCTTCCTGTTTGTATTCGGGATTGTTTTCCACCCTTGTCTGTTGAAAGCATGCGTCTCCCAAATTTCAACTTTGCACAAGATAAAGAGCAGTGTTTGCGTCTGAATATTTCTCCTATACATGTATATTTAACTGCCAGTATATTAATATTTGCATATTAATGCAAACATTTCATTTTCGAAATTGTAACACAAAAAAGTAAAAGTAAAAAGTAAAAGTAAAAAAACACCACTGCTTTTGTCCATAGGGGGTGCAAGAATCAACACAACCTGAAAGTTCCTCGGAGCACCTTTAAAAATAATAACGGGGACAGAGTATTGCAGTAAAAGGTGTTCTGTAGTAGAAACACAGAGAGAGAGAGAGAGAGAGAGAGAGAGAGAGAGAGAGAGAGAGAGAGAGAGGGGAAGGGTTTGCTCTGCTCCGCTGGCCACAGCTGGCAAGGAACTCTCAACCAAAGGAATGCATGCGGTGACATAACTAGTAATTGTCTCATCCCACAGTCCCTCATTTCTGGTTCCACTTCTGGCCTTACATTTTTGACTTTTTCCAGAAGGGGCAGCTTGCTTCTCAGACCCTGGAATCCAACCAGCATCCCTTTTGAAAACCACTCACTTAAGACTCTCCATTTCAGTGGCCAAAACCTCAACCCTCTACGGGGCCACGGAATAAGAATAACACGGCTAATGCTAATGAGCCTAACATTTACTCCTCTAACTGTCAGACACATCCAAAAACATAGAGAGAGAGAGAGTGGTAAATTATGGAGGCGTAATTTTTGAAGCTAGTAGAGCCCCATGAATCATACATGGAATAAGACAGTTTCTGGAAGGCAACCTCAAAGAAACCACGTAATGCCCCTTTAAATTCAGAATGATTCATATGTCAGATTGCTAGAAAGGTCAACATTACGGTGGTGAGACTACCGCGTGAGGCTAATAGCAGGCTAATGAGGTTGGACGTCCCAGTCATCTCCTGAATATATCTATATTGGTCAGGGGCATGGAAGCTGAATGGATGCCCTGTGGTTTGAGGTGGATTTAAACTCTGCATCCCTTTCTAGCCCCTGTTCACTCAATCATAACATGGAAAAGTCTAGTACTACGGCCGTGGTAACAACTCTGTGAGGCTGAGCATAGCAACGATTTGAACTACAGTGATGCTAATTTCAGAATTCTAACATGCTTAGGAGGATGGCCTATAAAAGTGGCCAACCAGTAACCATGAGGTCTCTGGTTCCTCCCAGTAACCATGAGGTCTCTGGTTCTTCCCAGTAACCATGAGGTCTCTGGTTCCTCCTCTCAGTAACCATGAGGTCTCTGGTTCCTCCTCTCAGTAACCATGAGGTCTCTGGTTCCTCCCAGTAACCATGAGGTCTCTGGTTCCTCCTCTCAGTAACCATGAGGTCTCTGGTTCCTCCCAGTAACCATGAGGTCTCTGGTTCCTCCTCCCACTAACCAGGAGGTCTCTGGTTCCTCCCAGTAACCATGAGGTCTCTGGTTCCTCCTCCCAGTAACCATGAGGTCTCTGGTTCCTCCCAGTAACCATGAGGTCTCTGGTTCCTCCTCGCAGTAACCATGAGGTCTCTGGTTCCTCCTCCCAGTAACCATGAGGTCTCTGGTTCCTCCTCCCAGTAACCATGAGGTCTCTGGTTCCTGCCAGCAACCATGAGGTCTCTGGTTCCTCCTCCCAGTAACCATGAGGTCTCTGGTTCCTCCTCCCAGTAACCATGAGGTCTCTGGTTCCTCCTCCCAGTAACCATGAGGTCTCTGGTTCCTCCCAGTAACCATGAGGTCTCTGGTTCGATCCCCGGCACCGGACAGGAGGGTGTTAGTAGTAAAGTTAGTGGTGGCTGCTATTACGTCTACAGTGCCCACCATCTCTACCATTGTGTCCTTGAGCAAGACACTTAACCCCAAAACTGCTCCAGGGGCGCTGTACTATGGCTGACCCCTTGAGAGGGGATATGCAGAAAGACAAATTTCAATGTAACCATTGACTAATAAAGTAACTTCATGTTTAGTGGACATAATGTTTTATATGTTTACATTCTTACCCTGCGTTCATAATCGCATACTCTTTTCTTTTTACTACATACTGCAGCTGACCATTAAAAGGATGTACAGTAGTTTGCATGCGGTAGGCATACAATTGGGACATACTTTTTACTTGTTTATTTCGTCATAACATCACGCTAAAGGCAAGTAGATGTAGAGCCGGTACGATGCCATGGTAAAGTGCCATTACATTGCGTTAAGTACCTCATACAACCTCACTTCAAATGTACTCAACTAATTGCTAAAAAAATTATTCTTGGGGGCGCCCATAGCTCAGTTGATAGGGCGTCCCCCCCCCGGGCCAAGGCTCCGCAGTGTACCGGGGTTCGAATCCCACCCAGGTCAGTTCTCTGCATGTCCTCTCCTCTTTGCCCCATTTCAACACTGTCTCCCCAATCTGTCTAATAAAGCAAAAATGCCCAAAAAAATAATCTTTAAAAATTAAATATATATATATATTCTTGATGTTTGGAATAAGGAGATTGATATATGGCTCATGGAGTTCTCTAGCACTCTATATATGGAGAGTACGCCATGTTAGCTGTTTATTTTATTTTGTCGTTTGTTTGTGTGTTCACTTTCTTCATGTTGTGTGTTTATGTTCCTTAAAAAAAAGTCAAAAAAAGGTATTCAAAAGCACTGAATTATCCCTTTAAAGCCACAGAGCTTAGGACATTTCTTGATCTTTATTTGGGTGAGACAGATTTAGTTTCCGATGTTTTTTTTGCATCAGCGTCTAAATCAAACTCTAGACTGGAAGTGCGTCACAGCGACAGTGAGAGAGGGTCCCTGTTCACTAGCGGGACAGTCACAAAGCAGCTCTCTGTCCCACACGCACAAACATCCACCTCATAACTCCACTTTCTTAGCCTTTTCCTCACCCATCACCCATCTACCTCTCCCCTTGCCCCCTCACTACCTCACTAGCTTTTAACACACTCAGTCCACCGGGAATGAGCCAGAGGAAAAGACACTTAAGCCAATAATTTGACCCCAAACAAGGAGCTCATAGTACAGCTCAGGGAAAGAGGTTTGTGCAGGTCTGGAACAGCAGAACGGATGAGGAGTTTTTACAACTTATTTATCATGGCCAATGGTTTAAAGGTGTTCTATCATTATACAATCGCTATTACAATATAATGAATGAGGTTTTTCTTCCCTCAGTCTTCCCTCAGTCTTCCCTTAGCCCAGCTGTCCTGTTAATCCTAACCCAGTTAGACAGTGAGACCGTAAAACACTCTTTCTGCCTTTTCTCAGGCTAGGATGAACCGATTTCTAAAAATATAGCACATTTATACTACACAGGATCTCAGAGTTCAATCCACCTTCATAATACCACCGGTGAAGTGGGTCTTAAAACTTGTATCTAAGTGCAGTAATTAAGAAAATGTACTTAGTTACTTTACAGCAGCCGACAGAGGTTTATTTACCTGATCCTCCATGAGCAGGATGAGGCGCGTCACCACGATGTTGACTGCGTTCCCCAGGCTAGAATCCTGGAACAGTTTGGCAACCTGACCTCCAGGGAAACAAGAAAAGACCAGTCTTAAAAACAGATGGTACATCACATCAGCACATTGATTGATTGTTTTAATGACCACAAAGCCAGGCTGGTGGAATTTGCTGTCAGTACAGCTTGGTACAGGTTCCAACTTACAAAACATATATAACACAAACATACATACAAACATACACACTACACAATACATACATTAAACCAGAGCTGGGGACATGCTTGAATAAATATACAAACTCTGCAATGTTTAACTCTTTTTGTGTTTCATTTTCATCACTTTAAAAACTGAAAAAATAATCTAGTTGATGGATAAAGCCAGATTAAAAGATGGACTCAGCACATCCACAGCCTACGCTCTGTAAACGTGAGTGTCGCTAGCTACGGTGAAAGCTTTTTGTCCACATACACTTTGTTTACTCACTGTTTTACAAAGCCTAGGCTGTGTTTTAACACCAGATTTGTTTTTCAACTCACACAAAGTAGGGACAGGTAACGGGTCGTGAGGAGATATTCACTGATTCTGACAAAAAAAAAAAAAAAAAAAAAAGGGGATTTTGACAACAAGCGTTCTCCAGAATCACGGACTGCACCTTTAAAGCACCTACAGGAAAGACACTTCTAGCCTTAAATTTGAACCCAGACATTTGTCATGACAGGTGTCTGGTGTAATTTGTCCCACTTTGCCTCAACACACACACACACACACACACACACACACACACACACACACACACACACACACACACACACACAACTAAACTGTCTGTAACCCTCCAGATGCAACCTGCCCTTTCACAATAGCAGCTGACCACCAACCCTTCACTTAGTGCATTCCTAACACGTGTGTGCATAGGGTTTACCGTGATTTACCATGTGTGAAGAGAGTATGTGCAGCTACATGATGACATACAAACTAAGCCTGTCTGGATAGAACAATAAGGCCTTCCTCCCTCCTTTGGAGAAATAGGAGAAAAAAATGCACACATCTGTTTTGTCTACTAAAAAGATAGAGTCAGCGATTCTGGAGAATGCTTGTCAAAATCAGTGAATATCTCTTCTGAATCTGCTACCTGTCCATACTGTGTGTGTGCTGAAGAAAAAAGTCCAGTGTTGATACACAGCCTAGGCTCTGTAAACGGGTATGTAACCAAAGAGGGCCCACCGTAGCGAGCAACATACCCATTTACAGAGCCTAGGCTGTGTATTAACACTGGATTTTTTTTCAGCACACACACAGTACGGACAGGTAGCGAATCACAGGGAGATATTGACTGATTTTGACAAAACGTGACTTTGACAACAAGCGTTCTCCAGAATCACCTCCATGACTCTGCCCTTTAGTTTGGCGTTTTTTAATTTTTTTAAGACTTTTTTTGGCATTTTTATGCTTTATTGATAGTGTAGAGACAGAGTTGAAATGGGGCAGAGAGGGGAGTGACATGCAGAGAACGACCGCGGGCTGGAATCAAACCCGGCTCTGCTGCTGGCCGAGGCCCATGTGGGGGGACGCCCTACCGACTGAGCTAAGGGCGCCCCCTTAGTTTGGCGTTTTTTGACACTTTTTTTGCATTCATAACCCTGTATACGGAACATCTTTCTTTGTGTTGTGAAACTTACAATATTCATAACGGCCAGGATGTACTGTTCGATGTCCCTGCGTCCATGGTAACCCACCATCATCTTGTCTGCGACCACGAGCGTCTCTACGTAGCGCTCGCGGCTAACGGAGCGCTTGAGAGGCAGCTGGCCGCGACCCACGTGATGGGGGGGCGTCTTTAAGGTCCGCTGCCACCAAGACGCACCTTTCATAGGCTTCTCATCTGATGGGGGTTAACACACACACACACACACACACACACACACAAGGGAGACACACACACACACACACACACACACACAAACAGACGAAGGGAGGGAAACACACACACACAAACAGGGACACACACACACACAGGGACACACACAGAAGGAGAGGGAGAAACACATAGAGGGAGACACACACACACACACACACAGACAGACACACACACAAAAAGACGAAGGGAGGGAAACACACAGAGGGAGACACACACACACAGAGGGAGAGACACACACACACACACACACAGAGAGGGAGACACACACACACACACAAACACAGACAGATACATATACACACACACACACACACACACACACACACACACACACACACACACACACACACACACACACACATACATTTGTTCAGATATACTTGTGAGGACACTCATCGACATAATAGCCCCTAACCCTTGACATCAAAACTAAATGTCTGGCCCCAACCCTCCAAACCTTGTTCTCAGAAAAAATAGTTGTACAAACACACACACACACACACACACACACACACGTTTTGAAGTTACATAGTAAGAATGTAGCCATAAAAGCACAGCATCAACCCAGCCAATTAAAGCTGCAAAGGATCTGTTTATGCTTTCACCTGTGTCTCGCCCCGGAACTTTTATACGCAGACAGAAACGCACATAACTGGTTAGATTGCATATAATTATAATACTTCGTAAGTTTATCACTCCATCTGTCTTACGCTGGCCGCATTTCTATGCATTTTGGTCTAAAATAGCGCATTATAAAAAATATTTCCTAGGGGCAAAATAAGTTTTCTGTCTTAGCTTGTAAGCATAGAGATAGACAAGATAGAAACTGATCAGCATAGACAAGTTTTGTATGTATGACGGGCGACCATTTTGTGTTTATTTTATAGTTTTACGGTGCTAACGATGATTCCTCTTGTGATGGTCCGATAAAGGAATGCTGCGATACAGAGTTGCACCCATGGGAGACTCTCTGCCATGTGTTTCCATGGTAATAGCTGCTACAATAGCCAATTTTAAAAGTGTAAATTACTGATTGTGCATTTCCCATTTGCCATAAATCGCAGAAAGATTCTTGCTGATGCTGTTCCATGGATACAGAGTACAATAGAGGCACAGCATTACAAACGCTTTTAAGGTTTTACTATTATGTGTTAAATTTTGGTTTCCTGAGCATCCTCTTTGCATTTCAACCACGCCCACTCACACAGACTCAAACCACGCCCACTCAAACCACGCCCAGTCACACAGACTCAAACCACGCCCACTCACACAGACTCAAACCACGCCCACTCACACAGACTCAAACCACGCCCACTCACACAGACTCAAACCACGCCCACTCACACAGGCTCAAACCACGCCCACTCACACAGACTCAAACCACGCCCACTCACACAGATTCAAACCACGCCCACTCACACAGACTCAAACCACGCCCACTCACACAGACTCAAACCACGCCCACTCACACAGACTCAAACCACGCCCAGTCACACAGACTCAAACCACGCCCAGTCACACAGACTCATACCACGCCCAGTCACACCCGACACAACTTGGACCATAGACACAACCGCAATCTTCGCTAGATGGTGTTTTGTGCCCCCCCCCCCCCCCCAACAGAGCCTTCAAGGCAGCGCTGCATGGAAGGCCGTCCCGCCCCCAACAGGTAGGTAGTTTGAGTTAACTCGATGCCCCCCCCCCCACCTCGTCCGACGACTGGGCAGTTGCACGGACTAGCACACGTTACCATGCAGCTTCTCATTCCATATTACCCAAAGTGATTTGTTTGCTTTACTTAAATTTCCCTTAAAAAGGGTTTTGGATTTCCGGTCTTAGTATTTGGTTAGGGCCTTCCATGCAGCGAGGCAAGGTGGGTGAAGTGTCTTGCCCAAGGACACAACAACTATGACACAAGTGGCAGGAAGGGGATCGAACAGCCAACCCTTCGATCATTGGCCGACCCGCTCTACCACCTGAGCCACAGTCGCCCCAACACCGACATAACAGCTGCTATTTAAAAAACAACCCCAGTATACAGTATAAACAAGTATCTCTCTGGTTCTCACCAATGACTCCACAGGACTGGCCCTTGTATTGGTGTCGCAGCGAGGAGCGCTTGTACACCACATGGGGGCGCCCCTCCGCCCTGTCGCCCCGCTCTGTCCCCGTCTGGTTAGCTGCTGACACAAGGGGTTCAATCAGGTACTCCTCTCCCCCCGCCACTATCACCCCCTGCTGCAGAGATAGAGAGAGGAGATAGAATAGAATAGAATAGAAGTACAGAGGTCATTGCTTTCATTTACATGTATTAATTTGTATAGCATTTACTTTACACTGTAACAGAGTGCAAATATATATCAAAATATTCATGATGCAAGTATCACAAATGTTGGATTACATTTTCAAAATGGGCAATATCTAATTTAATTATGCGTTAATGCATAATGCATCTCTTTAAAAATAATAAGAGATACTTTTATACTGTAGAGACAAGCCTGGTATATGGCATACTGTGTTCAGGCCGTCCCACTGCAAACATAGTAGACAACACACTCACACTGACACGCGCACACACACACACACACACACACATTCTCACACACACACACACACACACACACACACACACACACACACACACGTGAGAGCATGAGAGCGAGAGAATTGAGAGAGCGAGACCGATACACTAACACTTGCTTTGATTCCGCTCAGCTGTGATGAGCCCCGGTCAGAGCGCGGCTGCTTTCAAAGTGACTTTCATCCCATAATACAGTTAGTGACGCTCCCGTGGACACACAGGCCCATAGCTCACGCTGGGATGACCCACAGTAATTACGTGTGTGGCTTTATTAACGCTTTGTGAGCATAAAACTAATCCGAAACTGAGTATACTATATAACTTTTAGCAAAATTATATTTCGGCAAAACAAGATGATGCCACCATAATTAAGTTAACCGGGATTTTTATTTTTAAAGATCATTTTGTGGCATTTTCAAGCTTTATTAGACAGTACAGAGTTGAAATGGGGAGACAGAGAGAGAGAGAGAGAGAGAGAGAGAGAGAGGGAGGATGACCTGCAGTAAAGGTCCACGGGTCGGATTTGAACCCGCGACCACTGCAACGAAGGCCGGTGCTGATATGGTACGGCTAGTTATTAGGAGTTTTGAACTAACTTTTCTTCTTGGGGGCAAAGAAGTTGGCGAAGTCAGCGATTCTGTTGTCAAAATGTCTAGGCTCTGTAAACAGGTATGTAAACAAATGGGATGTAAATAAAAGAGGCCTGTCGTAGCTACTAGCAACATGCCCGTTTACAGAGCCTAGGCTGTGTATTAACACTGGATTTTTTCAGTGCACACACACAGTACAGACTGGTAGCGGAACATGAGGAGATATTCAAAGATTATAACAAGAAAAAAAGTGATTTGGACAACAAGCGTTCTCCAGAATCGCTGACTCCACCTTTAAAGGGGTAGTGCGGTATATTTGAAGTGGGGGTTGTATGAAGTACTATCTTCCTTGTTAAACAAAGCTTCAGTTAATAATCTCCTACATGACAGCTGTTCCTTGTGTGTGTGTTTTGTCAAAATATATATATATATGTTTTGACCCAAATAAAAAAATTAAACAAAAAAAACAGCATATCACCTCATTAAATGGTCTTACCCTGACTAAATAAATTACAAAATAAAAATTCCTCTTGTGTTAAAAAAAATAATAATAAAACATTTTTAAAATAATAATCTCCTACATTTCCCAGGCTGCCTTTCAACCTGCCCCAGGACAGCGTGTCAGAGCGTGGTGCTCTTTGGGTGAAAAGTAAGTAGAGGTTAAATGGGCTTAAAGCTTCAAACAGACCTGAGAGTGCCTGTCTGACTGTCTGACAGCACACAGGACACCCTTCCCATGTCGGGACAGGACAGGAGGGCGACTGAAACAGACAATCACGCCCTCTCTCTTAACGTAGAGATTGGGGGCCCATGTTTACAGAGCTTTCATCACTAAACTGTCTGTCATTGCTTATGTGTAACCAGAGAACAGCTGTGGAAGGGTCTTAAATACCCCTCTTAAGTCTTACCCCTGGAACACACATCCTGCGCCTGTGTCTGTTACTGCTGCCTCTCTTGCGTTGTTTTTGGCCACACATTTAACGTCTCATCGGCTGCTGCTGCTGCTGCAGCGCTGCTTCTAAAAGCCCTGTCTCTCTAGACAGAGATTTCATAGAAAATTCCCGTATTAAGTCGTGTCACGCCATTTTATGATGCATAAGATTAATATTGATTTTCGACAGTTAACCATAGTGCCTCGTTGCCTTTTTTTCCTTTTTTTTTCATCACATTTTTGCTTGTGCTTGCGCTGTACCCACGGCTGACCCTGCTCTCAGACCCTCTCTGAAGTGTGTAGTTACTTGAGAGTAGAATATACAATTTCAACATAAACACTGACTTATAAAGTAAGTGAAGTACTTACCAGGCCGTTACAGTTGCTGAGGGCCACGTTGCTGGAGGTGGGCTGGTCCTGTAGATGTCCAGCGTAGTGGCAGTGAGGGGAGTAGGGGTGACTCCAGGCCAGACGCCCTCTCTTCCAGTACTCCACTCTGAACTGACGGGACAGCAGCCCGCCCTGGAGGGTCAGGTTCAGCATGAAGCTGTTACGAGACGTGGACAGCTGGTAGAAGAGCTGAGGGGATGGAGAGAGAGAGAGAAAGAAAGAGAGTTTAGGTTAGAAGTGTTGTTATCGGGGGCGCCCTTAGCTCAGTTGGTAGGGCGTCCCCCCCCCCCCCCCCCGGGCCGGGCCCAGCAGCAGACCCGGGTTCGATTCTCTGCACTGTCAATAAAACATAAAAATGCCCAAAAAATATCTTAAAAAAAAAAAAGAAGTGTTGTTATTTCACACACACACACACACACACACACACACACACACACACACACACACACACACACACACACACACAGAGAGAAAGACACATTTCAGATGTAACCATTGACTAATAAAGTAACTTAATTCAACAATGAGCAAAATATTTAAATGGAGATCATTTTAAAAGGCGTATTACAGAGTCCGGCTGCTTGTCTTCAGTGCTGCGTCTTCTTCTTCTTCGTTGGTGTTGAGTTGTTTCTGCGTCCAGCGTCTCTCCGTTCGGTCCGACGCGCACTGGGATGGCGATGTCATACTGACCCAGACTGGACAGGAAGGCAGCTAGAGGGGGGGGGGGGGGGCAAACAGAATATATGAGTTAAAAATGCAGCATAATCTAACCTAAATCACTCTAATTACACACAGTTAAAAGGAGCAGTCAGCGTTTCTGGAGAACGTTTGTTGTCAAAATCATTTTTTTCCAGAGTTAATACACAGCCTAGGCTCTGTAAACGGGCATGGGGTTAGCTATAGAGGGGCCCCTTTGTTTACATGCCGGTTTACAGAGCCTAGGCCAGGTAGAAGATCGTGAGGAGATATTCGCTGATTTTGACAACAAGCGTTTTCCAAAATCACTGACTCTACTGTATATTATTGAGAAGAGTGACCTAGTTGGCATTAGTATAGAAAAACTGCAAAGGCTTATTTGGACAAATTTCTGACAAGACTCTTTTCCACTCCACAAGAATAACCCCCCCCCCCCTGCCACACACACACACACACACACACACACACACACACACACACACACACACACACACACTCTCTCTCTCTCACAAACACACACACACACACACACTCTCTCTTTTTTAAACGAGAGGCCAAAAGGACATTGCCATGGTTACCCTGAAACTGTATACTTCCTGTCTGTCCCAAGTCTGTATTACCTAAAAAGCCTGGTGGAGATTTATCACCTAAACACACACACACACACACACACACGGTTTCAAGAACAAGCCAACGTCAGCTAAACTTTAAAAAATCAAACTTTTGGCCCTAAAGTTGGTGAGAGAGGCAGAAAGGCAGCCCCTTCCCCCCCCCCCCCCCCCACACACACACACACACACACACACACACACACACACACACAGAATAAATACCCAGAGATCAGAGTTCCCTGGTACAGACTTGGAGAGCTTTGTACCAAGTGAAAAAAAGCCACTGTGTAAGCACTAAGATAGGTCTGGCTTGAATAAACAGTAGGCACAATTACGAACGCTAGCTTGTGTGTGTGTGTGTGCGTGTGCGTGTGTGTGTGTGTGTGTGTGTGTGTGTGCGCGTGTGTGTGCTATAGCCTGCCTTCACAACTCAGGAGGGTTGTAGTGCATTTTCACTGGACATGGGAAGTTAAGTTTTTGGCAAGTTCAAGAGGTTCTCAGTCAAGAGAAAAGAAGGTGACGGAGCCTTGTGTTGCTATGCATTGTAATTTAATCTTTTTAAAGGTGGAGTCAGTGATTCTGGAGAACGCTTCACTTTTTGTCAAAATTGGTGAATATCTCCTCATGATCTGCCACCTGTCTGTACCTTGTGTGGGCTGATGTAAACAAATAGCTACCAACATGCCAGGCATTCTCCATACACCTTTAACTACATTTTGCAGTAGCTTGCTGCTATTTAAACTATAATTCATATTTGAATAGTGATTGAAATAGGTGGCGTAGTGGTTAGCATGTGCCATATCGGCTCCGGCCTTCGTTGCAGTGGACGCGGGTTCAAATCCGACCCGTGGACCTTTACTGCAGGTCATCTCTCCCCCCTCTCTCTCTCTCTCTCTCTCCGTCACGCCATTTCAACTCTGTACTGTCTAATAAAGCTTGAAAATGCCAAAAAATAATCTTAAAAAAAAAAAAAAAAAGTTAAATTCCTTTTTTACAAAGGTGGGAAATCACACCAGAGTAGTTCAAACAGCACACACACACACACACACACACACACACACACACACACACACAGGACCGCTGAAGGCACCGTAGCCACATCCGCACTATTCCACACACTTGTTTTAAATCAGTAACCTTCCTAGGAGCTCGGAGCTGTTTCCCACAATAGGCAACTACATCCATCCTCACACAAACCACTGCACATAAACAGGCAGGTGGTTTTTTTGTGTGTAGCTTCAGTCTGTAGGTGTGTGTGTGTGTGTGTGTGTGTGTGTGTGTGTGTGTGTGTGTGTGTGTGTGTCTGTATGCGTGTGTGCGTGCGTGCAGGTGGTTTTACAATTACCTTTAAAACACAGGAAAATCTCCTGTTGGGAAAATGAAGGGAGTGTGATAATAAAGTAGAGATAATTCACCTCCGAAGAAGATATTAAGGAGACCTCACACAGAATGAAATGTGCACTAATAAAACCCTACACAACTCATTAGAGTGTAGTAGTTTGAACTAAGGGTTTTCTGAGCGGATGTTTTAAACAACTTCTCCACGGGATTTCCAACCAATTTTTCTAATGAACAAATAAATTACTACACGGGGGAAATAAGTTGAACTTAGGAGGCCCACCGTAGCTAGCAACATGCCTGTTTACAGAGCCTAGGCTGTGTATTAACACTGGATTTTTTACTTTTATTATGACCAAAAGTGATTTTGACAACAAGTGTCTCCAGAATTGCTGACCTTTACGTGGTGCCATGTGTGTCTGTGTGTGTGTGTGTCTGTGTCTGTATGTGTGTGTATGTGTGTGTGTATGTGTGTGTGTGTGTGTGTGTGTGTGTGTGTGTGTGTCTGTATGTGTGTATGTGTGTGTGTGTGTGTGTGTGTGTGTGTGTGTGTGTGTGTGTGTATGTGTGTGTGTGTGTGTGTGTGTGTGTGCGTGCGTGTGCAAATTGAACCCATAGCGACCCTACACTGCACTAGCCGATTAAACTCTTAAGTCGACATCAAAGCGAATGTGGACAGTGGAAACACACACACTTGCTAAATTTAACAGCAGACACTCCCTGGCTAAAAGCGTTTCACACATGTGCTGATTAATACGCCCATCCTCCCTTTAGCGGGGGCATCACCCTGCTTTGTTATCAGCTAATGGAAGGAAATATACCCCCTCCCTCCGACACAGACACACCTTTAATGGCATCCCATCCCAGGCCAAATGCTGCTCTGATGTCCGCCTTTCTATAACAACCACTACTAGAGTATCCAGTATTGAAACTACAACAGTGAGAAATGGTAGAAGGATTTGCTTATATTTATATAGATAATTATCCAATAAGGTGTTTATTTGACTAAACCTTGTCTGTTTGCATCTGTATATTTCTCCTATACAACCATCTTTAAAGGACAAGGACATTATCTCAACACTAAGTTTCTTTTTTACCAATAGTCTGAACAAAAAATCTCGACTTCTAAAGCACTTACATCAACTAAACTTTCCATAATAATTCTTAGCACTATTCTGAAGGTTATTACAGAAGGATTTGTTTGTAAACGCTGCCATACTGAAAAATACAGGGAGAGTTTTGTGGAGCTGATATAGGCTTAATCAATTTTGTGTATATTTTTTTTTGCGATGGCTAGACTGTAACAGACATTCATTTATATGGAAAAGTTACGTACTATAGCTTTAAACGGCTCAACTTGTGGGAATGAGCTACGTCAGGGGTGAGTGGTGGGCTATTTAAAGTGAGCAGCACTGTGGCAGACAGATTGCTGTGAGGGTCAGAGGTTAAGTTTAGGAAATACACAATCAAGGCCTTCGTCTGGGACACTCCGGGATCTTTATGACTTTACCCTCGGGGTGGCGTGTGTGTGTGTGCGTTTGTGTGTGTGTGTGTGTGTGTGTGTGTGTGTGTGTGTGTGTGTGTGTGTGTGTGTGTGTGTGTGAGAGAGAGATAGAGTGAGTGAGCGAGTGAGTGAGTGAGTGAGTGAGTGAGTGAGTGAGTGAGTGAGTGAGTGAGTGAGGGGTGCCCTCAGGGTGGTGTGTGTGTGATCGCAGCTTTAGTCTGTAGGTATGTGTCTCTGTGTGGGTCTGTCTGTCTGTGCGTGCGTGCCTGCATGTGTATGCGTGTGCGGGTGTGTGTGTGAGAGTCTGTGCATGCGTGTCTTCACATGTACGTGTGTGTGTGTGTCTGTCTGTCTGTCTGTCTGTCTGTGCGTGCGTGCCTTCACGTGTGTGTGTGTGTGTGTGTGTGTGTGTGTGCATTTCTGTGCGTGTGAGTGTGTGTGTGTGTGCATTTCTGTGCATGTGTGTGTGTGTGTGACAGGGAGACACAGCAACATGATTTGTGAGCACGAAGTTCAAGTTCAGAAAGCCAAGACCTGGAGTCGCTCAGACCTCAGACCATTTCCACGGCCCATTTCACTCAAACTTTTCCCTCTCTCTCGTGAACACACACACACACACACACACACACACACACACACACACACACACACACACACACACACACACACACACAGTTCTAAATAAATAAAAACAATTACAGTAACCATGGAACATATTATGACCTTTTAAAATCCCAATTACACCATAATCAGATACTCAAATTCAATACAAATTTAAAGGTTTTTTTATACAGAATTTCTAAACATTGGAAGCAATTGCGTTTTTAGTTTTTCTTGACTGGAATGGAAAGCAGACTTCTCTCTGGGCGTTTGGGCTGTAAAGCACATTAAAGAAAACGTAACAAAAATGATCAAAGCAACCCATAGTTTAAAAGGCCTGGATTACAGACAGTAAACCAATGATGTTTCTCCCACTAATTACTAAGAACTGGAAGAATTTAAATGTTGTCCTACCAGTAGCGTGTTCAATTCCAACTCCCAGTTCTTTGAAATTCTATTCACAGGGAATTGTAGATTCTGATTATTTTGATTTTTTCGGGTAATTTTTTGGCATTTTCAAGCTTTATTAGATAGTACAGGGTTGATGGGGATACAGAGAGAGAGAGAGAGAGAGAGAGAGAGAGAGAGAGAGAGAGAGAGAGAGGGAGGGGGGATGACCTGCAGTAAAGGTCCACGGGTCGAATTTGAACCTGCGACCACTGCAACGAAGGCCGGAGCCAATATGGTACGCGCTCTATCCACTACGCCACCGGAGCACCCAACCTGTGTTTATTTATGACCCTCGTCCCGCCCCGTAGTTTAGAGAAATCAGGAAGCGATGGAGCGGTGACGTTGGCTGCGTTCCAATCCCCATACTATCTACTATTCAGTATGCTAGAAAAAAGATTTAGGATGTCCGAATTCTTGTGGTCAGATTTAGTATGGTAAGAAATACCCGGATGTCTACTACATCCAACCGATATTTTTAGTGTTGAAAACAGCATCCTATTTGGACGATTATGACCCGCAATCCAGTGCGCACCGGAAGTGGCGTCACATCGACGGAGCCTCCGTATGAAAACAAACGGGGGATGCGACGGATATAAAAGCAAGAGGCAAGATCAAGGAGCCCTGTTATGATGAAATAAATAAGTAAAAGTATGTCCCAACTGTAGCATACCGCATCCTAACTAGATTCTTTTTATGGTCAGATGTAGGATAGAAAAAAGAAAGAGTATGAGATTTGGAACGCAGGGTGTGTGTGTGTATAGCAACAAGAAACAAGCCTTGGTGAGATGAATGGATGGAGATAACTGCCTTCTTACAGACAAGTTGAGCTTCAAAACCCTACCAGATGGTTCTCTCAACAAGACAGCACATATTTGCATACTGTCGAGATACTACCGGAGTAAGTCGAGGCTTAACTACCACTTTCTGGCCAAGCTGATGCAGAAACCCATGTTATGCTCAGTTTCGGAATATTTTTGGAGCAAGCCTTTGTCATGGGTGCTCACCCAGGAAAAGACCTTTAGAATAGCCGCTAGAATGAACACCAACTGAAAGTTCCTCTTAAGCCCCTTCACACACACATGCCCCCACACACACACACACACACACACACACACACACACACACACACACACACACACACAGAGAGACACAGAGACACACACACACACACTCTCTCACCTTGTTGCTTTTCATCTCTGTTGCTGGGACCTCCTTCGACCTCTGTGGCAACCGTTGCTACAGCGACGATTGCGATGGCGATGACAGTGCAGACCGCCGTCATCCTCTTCCTCCGTAGCATCTCCGTGGTTACTACAGTGGTTGCCATAGTAACAGGTTTCAGTGCAGTGGGTCCCGGGTCCCAACATGGTGGACCGCCCCGTCGCCTAGCAACAGCAGTGGGACATCCGCTCAACGGCAGAGCTGTTATTATGTGTGTGGGCCATGAGGTCAGACGGACATAGCAGCGTGTGTGTGTGTGTGCGTGTGTGTGTGTCAGTGTGTGTGTGTGTGTGTGGGTGTCAGTGTCAGTGTGTCTGCGTGTGTGTGTGTGTCAGTTTGTGTGTGTGTGTGTGTGTGTGTGTGTGTGTGTGTGTGTGTGTGTGTGTGTGTGTGTGTGTGTGTGTGTGTGTGTGTGTGTGTGTGTGTGATCAAGCAATATATGTGTGTGTTTTTCTTTATATTGTTGTTTAATAGTATTTTGTATAGTTTGTATCCGGGGACAAATCCTTATAGAAGTATTAAAAAAAGCCCAAAGATTGTCCCAGGGTTCTCAGCTGCAGTGGTTGGCTTGGTGGGGTTGGACTGTCTGTCTGTAGAGCCCTGTGCCTGTGGATGAGAACATATTATTTAGTGAGGAGGAGAGATAGGAAGATAGGCCAGGAAAGGGAGTGAGAGGGAGAGATTTAGGTTTCATAAAGGTGGGAGGAACCATTTAGACATATAGTGAAATACAGATTTTTTGCCAAAACTCAAGAGTTCTTTTTTCCCCATTCATAAACAACAAACTGACCTTGTGCTCATGAGGTCCTTCTATGCTGTGTGATGTAAAGTTAAGTTATTTATTAGTCAATGGTTACATTGAAATTCATCTTTTCTCACACCCCCTCTCAAGTTACCACACTTCAGAGGGGGTCAGAGCACAGGGTCAGCCATAGTACAGCGCCCCTGGAGCAGTTTGGAGTTAAGTGTCTTGCTCAAGGACACAATGCTAGAGATGGTGGGCACCGCACATGTTATAGCAGCCTCCAATAGTTTTACAACTAACACCCTCCTGTCCAGTGCCAGGGGATCGAACCAGCGACCTCATGGTTACTGGGAGGAGGAACCAGAGACCTCATGGTTACTGGGAGGAGGAACCAGAGACCTCATGGTTACTGGGAGGAGGAACCAGAGACCTCATGGTTACTGGGTGGAGGAACCAGAGACCTCATGGTTACTGGGAGGAGGAACCAGAGACCTCATGGTTACTGGGAGGAACCAGAGACCTCATGGTTACTGGGAGGAGGAACCAGAGACCTCATGGTTACTAGGAGGAGGAACCAGAGACCTCATGGTTACTGGGAGGAGGAACCAGAGACCTCATGGTTACTGGGAGGAGGAATCAGAGACCTCATGGTTACTGGGAGGAGGAACCAGAGACCTCATGGTTACTGGGAGGAGGAACCAGAGACCTCATGGTTACTGGTCGGCCCCCTCATGTGTATGGAGAGATATTCTAAAACACTGTTGTGTGTGTGCAGGTATTTTTCTGCAAAGGAAGGGGTGAAAAAAATGGTCTTTTAAAAACCTCTCGGTCGGATAAAGTATTGTGATGTTTGTGTGTCATCATCATCATCATCTTCAACCGCTTATCCGAAATCGGGTCGCGGCGGCAGCAGCTTGAGCAGGGAGCCCCAAACTTCTCTTGTGTGTGTGTGGGCAAAATAGCAAACTGCACAGAAAAATATACAGACACGGAACAGGAAATACGAATTAGAAAGATAAAAGAGTTATATAGTTCCTAACAAGACAAATCTACCCGGCAACTCCTGGATTCTTCCTTCAGCTAATCAATCTTAGATTTTGGGGGGAAATGAGCAAACACCCTTTTCTTTCACAGTGATGACCGGAGACAAGCCTATAGGTCCCAACCCGGGGGCCCCTCAACACACACACACACCGCCCCACCCCACCCCTCTCTTTAAGCTGCCTACCCACCGGAAAAAGACTTCAAACACAAAGGAAGCCATTGATGTTGTAAAGGGCTGCTCTTAATGCCCAAACAGGGGGCTCTCAGAGTGGGTATTATGTCATAGGCTTTGGGGGTAAAATGGGCCAATTAGAACGAAGCAGCAGGTTGCCATCACGACCGTGTGGTGGTTGGTAGTGTATGGATGAGTGGCTTGCTGGCTGTCTGCCTGACTGTACAACTTCACTAATTGGCTACAGCTAGAAATGCCTATATGAAGCTGGTTTTATATCTGGGACAATGGGTAGAGGATTTTGACTGGTTTTCTAATACAGCCTTTTTTAAGATTTTATAATTTAAAAAAAAAGACAATGTATTAAGACTAAAAAATGCATTTATAGCATGTTTTTAAGAACAAAATATATCATGAATCAGACAATTAACGATATACAGTAAGAAGAAATCCTTTTGGAATAACTGTCAGAATAGTGTCAAGAATGATTATGGAAAGTTTGGTTAATGTAATTGCTTTAGAAGTTGATATATTTGGAGTATTGCAATTAACTACTGTTGAGATAATGTCCGTTAAAGATGGTCGTATAGGAGAAATAAACAGACGCAAACAGACAAGGTTCAGTCAAATAAACACCTGAATGTACATTTTGGACCTTGATGATTTAAACTAGTATGAAAGAAGACATGCAGCTCCAAGAAAATCTCATAAAAATTGATGAGTGCTTGAAAAAACAATGTTTACGTTTATGTCTGAGCACAAATTCATTGTTTACTTACTCATTCTATGTTGGTCTAATATAACAATGGAAAAAGTGACTTCCTCAGACCCACAACACGAACAAACCCATTAAAAAAAACACACTGACTCTTCTAGCTACGTGTGTGTGTGTGTGTGTGTGTGTGTGTGTGTGTGTGTGTGTGTGTGTGTGTGTGTGTGTGTGTGTGTGTGTGTGTGTGTGTGTGTGTGTGTGTGTGTGTGATGGGGGCTAGTCACGTTTTCTGGTTCGAGTGCCCTTTTCATTGACTTCAGATTCCTGTACTATGGACTGCAGAGTCAGCGAAAAAAAAAAAGGCTCCAGCTCATTTTGCTATTTCTCCAGTAAAGTCTGCCCACCAAGAGTGTCTGTGTCTGGGGAGAGAGACCGGGCCCACATGGCTGGCACTGGACCAACCGCAGCCAAAGGTAATCGGAAGCAGATGGGAAACCTTTTGGTGACGAGAGAGGGAGGGAGGGAGAGGGAGGAGGAGAGGGAGAGAGGGAGAGAGAGATGGAGAGGGGGGGAGGGAGGGAGGGAAGGAGAGGGGGGAGAGGGAGGGAGGAGAGAGAGAGAGGGAGGAAGAGAGAGGGAGGGAGGGAGGGAGGGAGGGAGAAGAGAGAGAGAGGGAGGGAGGGAGGGAGGGAGGGAGGGAGGGAGGGAGGGAGGGAGGAGAGAGAAAGAGAGAGGGGGGAGAGATGGAGAGAGAGGGAGAGAGGGGGGGAGAGAGAGAGAGAAGGGGAGAGGGAGAGAGAGAGAGAGGGAGCGAGGAAGAGAGAGACAAAGAGAGAGGGGGAACTAGTTGCTCTATGTGAAGAGGAGACAGAAAGAAAAGAAAAGAAAAGTGTGTAAGCTGAGGGAGAAATGATTGAGTGTGTAACACCCTGAACTGAGTGTGGAGGAATGAGCTAAAAAAATGAATGCCAAAGACGGGAACCTGTTTTTTTTTTAACGTTTTTAAAAAGTTCAGCGTTTAGATTTATATTGTTTTGAATGCAATCCGCATAAAAAGGAACTAAAGGCTTCAGTAGTCCGCTAGGCAGGCTAATGCTTCTGCATTTTATATTAAAAACTTTGCAGTGTAAACATCCCTATAATGTGCTTCTCAAACAGCTAAGGAAAGGTACAGTTAAAAGGACGGAGAGCTAGCTTTAACTGAGGGGTCTTTGTACTGTATAGCAGCGTTGCTATACATGGAACAACTGAAGGTCTCTCTCTCTCTCCCCTCTCTCTCTCCATTTCCCTCTCTCTCTCTCCCTTTCCCTCTCTCTCCATCTCTCATTCCCTCTCTGTCTCTCTCCCTCTCTCTCCCTCTCTCTCTCCCTGGGGCTTTCTCCAAGTCATTTCCTGCACCAGTCAAACTGAACTACATTTCATTACTTCTTCTTCTTCTTCTTCTTCTTCTTCTTCTTCTTCTTCTTCTTCTTCTTCTTCTTCTTCTTCTTCTTCTTCTTCTTCTTCTTCTTCTTCTTCTATCTCTCTCTCTCGGTAGATTTATGGTGGGGTTATTAAACCTGCAGCTTGATATCAAGAGCTTTTCATGTACTAGTAACTCTCCTCTAACTCCCCCCAGTGTTGCTGTACCTCTGTACTGGGCTTTAAGCTAACCTTCAAAACAAAGGTCCCTACAACTACATGACAGAGTGAGAACTACCTTGGCTCATTTGGGGCTGATTTCAGACCTAAAATGTGAGATCATTTCTAAGGCTGACATCCCTCCCACTTTTTTATCTTTTAATTTATTGAAGATAAATTACTTTTTTACCATTTTTTTTAGTTAAAGGTGGAGTCAAAATCACTACCTGTGCACATACACTGTGTGTGCGCTAAAAAGAACATCTGGTTTTAATACAGAGCCTAGGCTCTGTAAACTGGTATGTAAACAAAGGGGGCCCACCGGTAGCTAGCAAAGAACATAGGCACAGATTTAACCAAACTAGATTTCTCCCTAGGGTATAGCTTTGCTCTAGTTCAATTTATTCCAGTGTGAATACATCGGTAGTTTGCAGAGCATTCAAAGTAGCTTCCTCAACACTCAGTGCGTTTACATGCAGACTCATAATCGGATAACTAAACGAATAAGACCTCAACAGGACTTTTAACCTGCATGTAAACACCTTTATCCGATCTACTTCGGACACAAATCGGCACAATAACGGACAAGAGAAGTCGGATAAGAACACCTAGATAATTCGTTCATTGTCGGCTTTCTCTCTGCATGTATACAGGGATCGGATATCGCATATCTGACTTCTCGTTCTGTGCTTGTGTGCCTGCGCGTGATAGGCTACACCATGGGTTATTGACGGAAGAGAAGCGGACGTGGCTCTAAAACCACTTGTTGAAAGCATGGTTGAAAGGGCTACAGCGCCACCTAGCATAGTGGGGACAGCCATGCATCAGACATTTATCCGATTTCTGAAAGGCCATGTATACTCAGACAAGTGACACGGTCCGTTCGAGTGTCTTGTTCGATATATGTGATAATCCAATCTAGTTGTGCCATGTAACCGCACTGACTGACAACACACACTCACTGCCTCCTTAAGTGAATTATTACCTCATTACTAACCAGTGCAGCTAAATTAAGAGCAAGCCTTCGCTAAGAGGTGACGGTATCGTACATCTACTGCAGTTCTGCTGTGCTCAAACTTTCCTTCTGGGCTGTGTCACTTTTATTTTGGCGGGACAAAAAAAAACGTGTGTTTGTCAATGGGCCAAAGCTAGTGCTGCTCTGTGTGTTTTGCTTGGATTAGCTTTTTGAATATTGAGTGTGTAGCGGGGCGATCGCAGGCCAAGAGCGAAAGTGGGTCTGAGTTGCAGACAAGGGGGGGCGGCGCAATATCCAAACGCAATCCCAATTTGCAAAAAAAAAAGAAAAGAAAAAAAGGAGAGGGAGAGATGGAAGAAAGAAAGAGAGAGAGAGGGGGAAGATAGAGAGACAGAGAGGGCAGAAAGAGAGAGAGGGAAGAAAGAAAAGGGTTAGTTTGTCAACAAGAGAAAAAAGTTTGGAGCGGCCCAAGGTCATTAGGTGTGAATTTTAAAGGTGCATGGGCCAATTCTGCCATGTAATCAAGGGACTGAGGCAGTGGACCCACACACGTCATTTCTCCACCTTGTCAAGTGCTAGTGACTGGTGTGACTTTAATGTGGTTGTAAGGGGGGAGGGGGGGGTGTATGTACAGTGAGTTTTTTTCTATTTTTTTCCTTCAGCTAACTATGCTGTCCTTGTCTCTAACTGTTGCCAGTAGAGAGAGAGAGAGAGGGAGGGAGAGAGAGAGACAGAGAGAGAAAGAGAGAGAGGGGGGAGAGAGAGAGAGAAAGAGAGAGAGGGGAGCGAGAGAGAGGGGAGAGAGAGAGCGAGCAGAGGAGCGATCCCGAAAAACCCAGTCGCACTAATCAAAGCCATATGACCGGCTCAAAGTAAAGTCTGTGTGCAGCGAACAGATGCTAAGCGTCCCTCAGCTTATAGCTGCTAGTCTAGCACTCTCCCACACTCTCTCTCTCTCTCTCTCCCTCTCCCTCTCTCTCCCTCACACACAATCTCTCTCTCTCACCCTGTCTCTCTCTCTCACTCACACACACACACACACGCACACGCACTCTCTCTCACACACACACACAATCTCTCTCTCTCCCCCGTCTCTCCCTCTTTCTCTCTCACACACACACACACACACACACACACAGGCTGTTTCCACTTTGATCAGGGAGTAGCTCATGAATCAGCTTTAGCTTCAGTTTATTATTTCATTAAACTTTCTCTAATACGACTGTGGCCAGGTTTCCAGTTAAATGTGAAGACAATATATTTTTTTATTTTCAACGTTTGCAATAAAGAGAGAAGTGCAAATTAGGTGTGTTTCCATCAAGTGTTTTGAGCGGATAAACTCCACTAGTTTGGCCTGAAGATGGCGCTATAGGCAAGTTGCAACATAGCGTAACATAGCTATAATAAAAGTAGAATAAGAAGATGTTACACATGCCCAGTGCAACTCTGGTTCTGCCAACCAATCGCATGTCGTTTGGTCGTGACGTATATGTCATGCGCCGGCTTCTGACTACAACTGAAACTTGCGCATGACCTCAACATCATTGTTTCTCAGCCACTCCCTCTGTTCGCTGATTGGACCGGTAAATGAGAAAACCCGCTAATATACCGCGGACCCAGACTGACTGCTGAAGGGAAATGAAAATTGAGCGGAAGTAGGTAGGCGGGTGTTGGTATCCACAGACCTAACAACTACATACGGCACGGTTCGCTTATTTTTGGTACCCTTCAGAACCCTTGGCAATGTGAATGCAAATGAAAGTGTGCAGAACTGGACCGCACCGCTCAGTGGAAACCATGCCACAAGTCTAATGCAGCTGCAGTTACTCTCTCATTGTCAAATTAGAAGTCTAGGTTCACACATAAAGGCCCTAAAACAGGTGATACAAATAATTCAACTAACTAGGAGGGGATCTCTCTCACTCTCTCTCTCTTTCTCTATCCCTCCCTCTCTCCCCCCTCTCTCTCTGCCCCTCTATCCCTTCCTCCCTCTCTCCCCTCTCTCTCTCCCTCTCTCTCCCTTCCTCCCTCTCTCTCTCTCCCTCTCTCTCCCTCTCTCTCTTTCTCTCTCCCCCTCTCTCCATCCCCCTCCCCTCCATCTCTCTCCCTTCCTCCCTCTCTCTCTTTTTCTCTCTACTCCTCTCTCTCTCCCCCTCTCTCCCTTTCTCTCTCTCTCTCTCTCTCTATTCCTCGCTCTCTCTTTCTCTCTCTCTCTCTATCCCTCCCTCTCCCAGACTATATTCTCTCTCTCTCTGTGTCTGCTACAAATGAAAGAGAAAGCGGGAAAGAGGCGGGCATTCCATTCTCAATTTCCCCAAATAAACAGTGAGCAGATGAAAAGTGGGAACATAAACAGGCCGGAGAAACCTCGGATGTACTGCTCCCCTCTCGCTCCCAAACTGTGCCTCTCGAAAGTCTGAAACAATATTTAGGAAGAGAGAGAGAGACTGTGTAGACTGTGTGTGTGTGTGTGTGTGTGTGTGTGTGTGTGTGTGTGTGTGTGTGTGTGTGTGTGTGTGTGTGTGTGTGTGTGTGTGTGTGTGTCTGTGAGAGACGGAGAGCTGACTCGACACTAGTGGGAACACAGCACAGATGTTAGTTGAAGGATTTTCTCTGTCTTTCTCTCCGTGTTCTATCATCAGCCATTTCTGTAGTTTTTTTAATTCTTCTTAAGGACTACAAAAACAGAACACCAAAAGCATTCTCCGCTGCATGTCATATGAAATAACAAAGGCCCAAGAAGAGTTAGTAGCACATACTAGTTTTTGAAGATGGAAAACTGAAAATGTTGGCCAATTAGTGTTATTTCAATCGTAATCCTTATTTAATGTATCCCACTTTAGGGACAATTTGAGCACTGGTCAATGTTGAGATTTGTGTCTATTTTGCTTACATAACATGTCTTCTTTCATACATAGTAAAAGGTCCAAAGTGTACAGTACATGAAGGTGTTTAATTGACTAAACCTTGTCTGTTTAATGGGGCGCTCTTAGCTCAGTTGGTAGGGCGTCCTCCCCCATGGGCCTCGGCCAGCAGCGGACCCGGGTTTGATTCCAGCCCGCGGTCGTCCTTTGCATGTCACTCCCCTCTCTGCCCCATTTCACCTCTGTCTCTACACTATCAGTAAAGCATAAAAATGGCAACAAAAAAAATCTTTTAAAAAAAAAAAAAAACTTTGCTGTTTATGACTGTATATTTCTCCTATATAACCATCTTTAACGGCCACTAAAGCATTTACATAAACTTAACTTTCCATAATCACTCTTAGCACTATATTCTGAAGGTTATTCCAGAAGGATTTGTACACATATTGTTAATTGTCTCTTTAATGATACATTTTCTTCTCTAGAACATGCTGAAAATGCATTTTTCAAAGACCTGTACATAGTAGGGGAAGGTGGGGTGATTTGTGCATTTTGGAAGTTGCAAAACCCCTTGTTTCTAGAAAACCGTGGAAGAAATTGGAAATGTGACCACATATTTAAGAAGAGCCATCCATTTGACTCATCCTGTAAAGAAGGGAGACACAAGGAATAAGATATAAGCACATTTAAGCTCAAAAAACTGTGTTTTGCCTTTCAAAGTAAAATTTCCATGATCAAGGTTTTTTGATTATTGTGTCTGAACAATTATAGACACGTTTGAAAACATTTGACACATGTTTTAGTGCTTTGGTATGCTACACTTTGAGTCTATATAGTTAGCACAATGTCAACCCTAAATTGCTGCATCATGCCTATTATCCAAAATTCTGGGGATGGGGTGATTTGTGCGCAAGGGCCTGGGTGAGTTATAAGTAAGTAAGTAAGTAAAATGTATTTATAAAAGCACATTTATGACAGTTTGCACTGTCCAAAGTGCTGTACATAGTGCATTCAGTAGGTAAACAATGAAGGTAAAATAACAATAACCAAAATAAAAGACGTAAAGCCCATACATCCACATAAACACAGATAGTAGTGCAGAGGTAAGTAAGTAGTGCAGAGGTTAATGGGGAGGAAACACCAGGGTGTACATATGGGTTTTGAGCCTTGATTTAAAGGCAGAAATGTAGGGGGAATCACATTTGTCAGGTGGCAGTTGGTTCCACAAGCACGGAGCAACTAGTGCAAAGTACATTTCTGAGAGTTGTGCCAGTGGCATGGCTGTATACGCTGGTCACCAAAAGAAAGTGATAGTCTACAGTAGCTCAGGAGAGAGTGACATCTCAATTCCACTTAACGACACCACTGATGAGAGTTCAGATGGCCAGAAAGATGATGATGGTGACTTTGTCATTGTGACACAATGACGCACAAATCACCCCACTACGTGGGGTGATTTGTGCGACAAGACAACTTTTTTTCCGAAAGCTATATTTCTTAAACAGTTTATTCCAGATCCAAAGTTTTTATTGCCAGGGATGCACAACATCCTGAAATATATGTACATATTTGAGTTGGAGACATAACTGTCAAGGCCTCACTTTAAAATCACTTTGAGTAAAAAGTTGCACAAATCACCCCACCTTCCCCTATTTCATTGATTTTCAAGATGAAAAAAAAGCATTTATCCAAAATATGTTCAGTGAAAATCTTTGTGGACACTAATATGTTGTAAAAAATGGAATAAAGATTTTAACTCTGGCTTTATTCAACGTCTAGATTTTTGGTTTTTAAAGTGAATGTCGTCACGAATAAGACACGCGCTCAGTGCACAAACCTGCCGATTTCTGCACAGTCAGCAAATCACATGACTCATCCATCATCTCTGCTGTTAAAGGGACCACAAAGACATGAATTACATTGTCTATGATGCACCAGTGGGTCGAAAAGTGATTGTAACAATGTGTCAGTTATTAATCCCTTATTATGGTAAATGGACTTGACTTATATAGCGCTTTTTAGCCGATTTTCTCAGCCCCAAAGCGCTTTACAATTCTTAACCACATCCACCCATTCACACACACACACTCATACACCGATGGCAGTTATGTTGCATCATTGAATATCTCCTCACGACCCCGCTACCTGTCTGAACTGTGTTAGTGGGAAAAAAAAATCTTGTGTTTTTACACAGCCTAGGGTCTGTAAACGGGTATGTAAAGATTTTGACAACAAGTGGTTTGGACTACAAGCATTTCTCCAGAATTGCATTGCTGACACCACCTTTAAAAAAATAAATTACATTTAGTTGTTGTGATTGATACAGGTTGAATGGGAATGATAAAAGCATGGCTCCAAACCCATCACATCACAATTTGAACTAGATCAACTTGATCATTTATCGATCAATTTTCCACTTCAAATACACTGTTACCATTCTATTGAGAACACACTTCACTCATATGCTGACTTACTACTACCTAATGTCTGATGTCGGCCACATCATCCCTACACACACGCACACACACACACACACACACGCGCACACACACACAGACTGCCTTGTCATCAGCCAATGAGGAGACCCCAGCCATGACTAAGAATTCTTGAGGAGAAAAGACACATCCACATCCAGACATAGATTTTTTTTTTTTGGGTGAAAACTACACAAATACCAAACGACAACATTAAGTCAATGTAGATGCACGTCACAACTCGTGGACCCGAAGTGAAAATACCCCAAAAATACTTTAAAAAAATACTTAAGGTCGACATGCAAATTCTGCAGAAATGTCTGAGGTAGAAAGGAGAGTTTCAGAGCTAAGAGCAGCCTCCGGCAAGCATCATGTCATGAGCGTTTTTCATCCAGAAGTTTAAGGCTCGTAAAGGCGCATGGTGAGGCCGGGTTTGGTAACTTACCTTCCAGGGTCCCGGTGCAGATTTTCCCGCTGTGAGTGCAGCGTCCACCGCGGTGAGAGGAGAGAATCAACTTCTTCCACTTCCACCAGAACCAGAGTTTGGTGTCGACTCGCCAACTCTTAAAGGGTCAGACTTCCGGTGGCGACTTACAAAGTAAAAGTTATCATAGCCTCGGTATTAGGGTCTAACGGCAGAGGGTGTCCCTATGGAATGTAAAGCCCACTGAGGCAAATGTATATTTGTGATATTGGTCTATACAAATAAAACTGATTTGATTTGATTTGATTTGATTTGATAGGCCTACAATAGTTTATTTTTTTAATGATTTTCTAATATGCAACAAAAAAAGCAATATTGCAGCAAATACAATAATGTTTGGTGGTGAAAGCCACAGTTATGTGAACCACAATGTAAAACACGGAAAAAGAAAAGCGAAAAACATACATAAATAGTTTACATTAATTAATTAAATAAATAAATAATTATTCTGTGTTCAAAACCACTTATTGTAAAATGGTTTGTCTAGCTCTTTGCCCCATTTCAACTCTGTCTCTCCAAATCTATCCAATAAAGCAAAAATGCAAAAAAAAAAAAAAAAAAAAAAAATCCATGTGTTTTCACTGAAAACACTGACCTTGGATGTGTGTGATGTTTCTCCATGTCTTCAATTAAAGCTTCCATTT
>OX442357.1:1175583-1290583 GCA_949357725.1 Hyperoplus immaculatus | reverse complement strand
AACAGTGAAACAGTAACTTTTCAGGAAGCTTTCTAAACTTCAAACAGTGTTCCAGGGATCTACATTTTCCCTGTGAGGAAAATTTTAATTATTCAGTCATAAGAATACACCGTAGAAAATGTACACTTCTCTAACACACCCAAAGTTACGCAGTGCACCTTTAACCTTTATTTGTGTGAGTTTAGATAGGAATCTCAATAGCCCAATTTGTTTGCTTTGGAAGAACACAATGTGAGTCATGACAGGGGAACACATGCAAGTGTGTGTGTGTGTGTGTGTGTGTGTGTGTGTATGCGTGCGTGTGTGTGTGTGGGGGGGGGGGGGAACACATGCAACCTCTTTATTTGAATGTCAATTGTTTCCATTGATGCAGGAAATAATGTTTTCACTTTTGGGCGTTTTGTTTCGGCCTCTGATCTGATACGCAGATCGGCTTCTTATCCCAGTTTCGCCCTGTGGTTTTAGATGGGTTTTTTTAAACCAGAATATTTTGTTGGGAAAAATGTATGTCGGGTATCTTTTTTTTTTCTTTTTTTTTGCATTTTCCATGCTTTATTGACAGTGTGAAGAGACAGAAGTGAAATGGGGCAGAGAGGGTAGTGACGTGCAGAGAATGACCCCAGGCGGGAATCAAACCCGAGCCCTACCTACTGAGCTAAGGGCGCCCCATGTCATGTATCTTTTTAATGTCTGTATTTAATGTAGTGTATGTTTAAGTACAAGTTTGAGGCACTTTTAATTTACCTTAATACTTTCTTTTCATGCTCAAACAAACTTCTACTCCAGTACAACTCAGTGGGAAAAAAATCTACTTTTTACGCCACTACTTTTATCTGGTAACTTAAATGACTATAGTTACAAAGTAAGGTTTTTGCACACAAAACATATATATGAACAGTTCATAAGATATTGTATTCTACCCAACAGTGTGTAGGCCTACAAGCACAGATGAAACACTAGTTGATAAATCGATAAATTGATTGACAAAATTAATTGCCAAGTGACTATTTTACCTCATAGTTATTTAATGGAAATACGCCAAAATGTCATGGTTCCAGTTTCTCAAACATCTTTTAATGATTTAACATTTTTACCAAGAAGACAATCAACTTATGAATAAAAAAATAAATATATGAGCAACACTAATCTAATATAGAACACTAGAACAGTCACTTTAGCATTGAATACTTTACTGTTCATACTTTAAACTTTAAAGGTGCAGTGTGTAATATGACATCATCAAGAAAGTTCTACAAAGTTCTAGAATGCAACGCTCCCTGGGTAACCCCAACCCTTTAGAATAATAACAGAAGCTACAGTGGCCTTCAAGGACAAGAACAATTCTAAATTTTAAACAATGCACCTGATGACATTCCAACTATGACACTTTCAAGATGGCGGCACTAGGCCTTGGTCCAAAATATGCAGAAATGTGGACATATAAGAGACCCTTTCTAAGGGACAAAAAATAATCAAAGCTATTATTTCAGCTATTATGCACTAAATTAAATGTACTTATGGATATTATAATTACTTTCTACAAAAACTGCTAGGAAATAAAACCCAAAATTCTACACACTGCAGCTTTAAGGACACATTATTATCTGTCGGCGTACGTGGTCTGATGTATGTATGGAGGAATGCTGTGACTTACATAACGCCCTCCAGTTGACTTCCTGATAACGAAACCAAAATAATCACGACCTAAAATAACTTTAAATGGCTCAATAGTTATCACTGGAATGTTCTGGATTTAACACCTAATCTACAGAACAACACTGAACAGCTTTTATTAGAGAATTATTTTCTTTTATTAGATTTAAGCAAATTAAATCACCGACTGACTTAATGGTGGTATGCACGATTCAGGATGTGTGTGTGCGTGTGTGTGTGTGTGTGTGTGTTTGTGTGTGTGCGCGTGTGTATGTGTGTGTATGGGTGTGTGTGTGTGTGTGTGTGTACAAGCAGTCACAAAGATTGCTTTACTAGTTAGAATTGATTAACGGGCGCCCCGGTGGCGTAGTGGATAGAGCGCGTACCATATCAGCTCTGGCTTTCGTTGCAGTGGTCCAGAGCCGGCCCGAGGCATAAGCGAACTAAGCGGCCACTTAGGGCCCCCGACTGCCTGGGGGGCCCCCTAAAAAAAAAAAAATTTTTTTTTTTTTTTTTTTTTTTTTTTTTTTAGTTTGTGTGTTTGATATTAACATCATATTATGCAAATGTGAGTTATCATAAAAAAAAGGAATAAAATGTTTTGGTCTAGATAATTAATAGCCTAAAAATGTAATAAGTTCATCTGGGAGGAAATCCGAAATTATCTGATCATGTCACGTTCACATCCATGCACAGTGTGTATTGAGTTTATTTAAAAACAATTGGAAATGGGGCTGTCCTCAGTTGCCCATGCACTGTGTATAGTCTATAGCCTATTTTAGCCTTGTCTGTGGAAAAAAAGATACAGTAGCTGGACAACAGAGTTCTTCTGCTTCGTTCCTCACACTGCATTTAAATGCATTCACTATATTACAGAGAAATATGTCCCGTAAAAGAAAAAGAGCTCCAAGCCCAACCCAGAGGACCCTCCATAATATTTTATTTTATATTAATATTTTTATGGAAAATCCATGTGTCCTTCTTCAGTAGCTTCTAATTCATCTGACCTAGTGTCTCCAAATTATTTGTTCACACAAAATTTCTCAGATTTATCCTCTTAATTTTCCTCTCAAATTGCACCAGATTCATGCATTTCACTTTAAAAAGGTTAAAAAAATCTCACGGGGGGGCATACCCCCGGACCCCCCTAGGAGGTCTGAATCTTGGCTGTCTAATATTTTCGCACAGCTGCACAGTGGAGGCACTAGCGGAAAACACTGGGTGTGTGAATGATATTTAACAAAGATCTATAGTTTCAGCAGGCTAACATTGGAGAGGGGCCCCTAATCATATTTCGCTTAGGGCCCCCTGAAGGCTTGGGCCGGCTCTGCAGTGGTCACTGGTTCAAATCTGACCTGTGGACCTTTACTGCAGGTCACCCCCCCTCCCCCCTCTCTCTCTCTCTCTCTGTCTCCCCATTTCAACTCTGTACTGTCTAATAAAGCTTGAAAATGCCAAAAAGAAAACAACTTAAAAAAAAAGAATTGACCATTACAAAGATTAACAGATATTTGCTTTTTGTTATAATGAAGTGAGTTTGCGCCTGTGGACCAAAATCAAGCCAGAAAATAAAAACACAAACACTCCCACTCTCTCTCTCTTTCTCTCTCTCTCTCTCTCTCTCTCTCTCTCTCTCCCTATCTCTCTCTTTCTCTCTCTCTCTCTCTCTCTCTCTGTGGAAAACGCTCGGGCCTGTAGATGTAGATTCTGGCTTGGGAACTTTTCTGTTGCTGCTCCTCCGCTTGTTGCAAACAATCGTAGGATTGTTTCCACTGGGTCAATATATCTGCTTTCTCTACAACACCTCATCTGCAAAAGTATGTTTTTTATGCACAATGAAAGATTCATAGGCAAGGCAAGGCAAGTTTATTTCTAAAGCACAATTCAGACACAAGGCCATTCAAAGTGCTTTACAGAGGCAAGATTAAAATACATCAAGTACAGAATACACATTAGAAAAACGAATGAGAAATAAAAAATTTAAAAAATTTAAATAAAATAAAAATGTCAGGTCATACAATGCATTCAGCTAGTTTCTGTCTTCTACAGTATATGCTTGGATGAAAACAGTCCCATGTTTGGTACACATTGTGTAGATAATTTTTTTTAAAGTATGATGCAATGGTGTGGGTTTAAAGTTAAAGCTATAGTGCGTAACTTCCATCCTACAAAATTCCAAATTGTATGCGCTGATGAATTTTGTCTTGGTCTGCAGGTTTTTGTTGTGGTAGACAATGGATCAGGCCACAGTCGAGTCGCACGGTTTGTGGTGTCTTTGTGTTTCTGCTCAGTTGTCCACTGTGGCTGTACGCAGGTATGTAGCCAGGAAGCTGAGGTTTCACACAATTCTATGATTTTACACTGAGTGTTTTGGTTATTTTGGGTCCTAGGTTAAAGTGGCTACAAGGACAATTCCTTTTTAGTTGATTGTAATGCCCCCTTTGGACAAAAGTGGTAGTGTTTTTACGTCACTAGCACCTGCTGTCCCAAAGATCTTTGCTAGCGCGTGCCGGCGGCGTGTGCATTTGTTTAGGAAGCGAGTGAAAGAGAGACGGCAGGATGCATGGCCATGAGGTGATGTATTTCTATGTGACTATGTCAGATTAATAATGGTGATATGACCATGGTGAAGTAAAGCAGACTTTGATTTAGTATCATTCATAAGCACAGCATGTTCCGGTCTGCCTGCTGTAAATCGTTTTGTCTCAATTACCGGGACCCAAATCAGACCCAAGCAAAGGCATTAATAATAACCATATAAAAATAGCATTAATTTCACTTTCATATTGACTGTCCAATAAACATTCAAAAGTTCCTCGTAGGAGGTTTAACTTCTCAGCTTATGTAAATGTGAACCTTTCCATTCTCACTTAGACCGGAAACCAATTTTCAATTATGAACTTTCAGATTGTCTTTCCTCTCATCGTGCTGAGATCTGACGTATTGTGATTTTTTAATGTCAACAGACTTTTTTCTATCTGCTGTCTCACTGCCATTCCACAATGTAATTTGATTTAGGTCTTAACTAAATCCAACTCACCTATAAGAAAGCCCTTATTTCAAGATAAAACAGAAATGCAATCCTTCTGTGCATTCTTCCCGTGGTTATAACAGACGGATTTGTTCATAGATTTTAGTTTTTTTTCTAGAAATCCAAGATTTAGCCAATTCTGCATATTTATTCAAACATTTCTGAAAAGAATGTAAAGTTAAAAATAGAATCTTATTATTCATACAGTTCATTCTCCCCAAATGTTCCCCCCTCGTAAAGGAAAACTTACAGAAAACTTGAGTTTCTGAAGCAAAGGGAATGTTCTAGAAGTGAAAAAAGCACCTGTTGGTATATGAGAGATCGAGAAGCCGGGGCAAAGTTACTGTGAGGGCGGACTGTGACTTCCTGTTGTGGCTTTTGACACCAGCTTGTTAATGTGCAACTGAACCAATCTTCATGCAGTGTGGGCTGATAAAACTCATCCAGACATACTGTAGCACCTCACTCACGGCTCGTCTGTTATATACTAACTAGTCTGTTTGGTCTGAGCGGCGCTGGCAGTCCTGAAACAATAAGAAAGATTGTTAATATAATATAAAAATATTCTGTTAAAAGTACAAAGTAACGAAGGAACGAAGAAGAGGTGAGCATGTTGGGATGATGTGTTTTCTTTTTTGGATTTTGGAAATTGAATGTTGCAGAATGTTGTTTTAATTCTGTAACTTGGTGGATGTGAAATGAGTGTGTTGATGTAGACAGTGGAGGGGGGAGAGGGGGGGGCTGAAAGGTCAGAGGTCGCAAGAATGATGTAAAGGGATAGTTAAATATTTTTTTTTTTGGCTTGTTGCGTCACGCTGGGATTTATCACGATATATCGCGACATTTATCCTATTGCAATGTATTGTGATGCGTATCTTATCGATAAGTCCTTGCTTGATATCGATATACATTTGAATCTGGTGATGTTTCAATGCCTTACCTTCTTTCTGCATAGTTCCCTTTCTAGTTCCTTTCAACCAGGACTCGGAGCTGTCGTGGAGCTCATCTCTCCCAGGTCACTTTTCAAATCAATTCAAATCAGTTTAATTTTTATAGCTCAATATCACAAATAGACATTTTGCTTCAGTGGGCTTTACATTCCATACAATATGACACCCTCTGCCCTTAGACCCTTAGCTTGGCTGAGAAAAAAACTACCAGTGAAAACCCTTTATCGGGATTAAAAAAATTGAGAAATCTCAGGGAGAGTTGACAGAGTAAGGGATCCCTCTTCCTCTTTTCAAATTGACTATGTCATATGTCTATTTGTTGTATTGTGCCAATGCACCATATATATTAAATCAAACTAATCTAATTTGTTTCGATTCAGGTGTCACTACCATGTCCATTGAACCGGCGACAGAGCTGCCTTTCTTCTACGGCAGCATCAGCCGTTTAGACGCGGAGCAGCACCTGAAGCTAGCCGGCATGGACGACGGTTTGTTCCTGATGCGAAAATGTCTCCGCAGTTTGGGGGGCTACGTCCTGTCCGTGGTGTGGAACCTGGAGTTTCACCATTACCCCGTGGAGAAGCAGCTCAACGGGACGTACTGTTTGGTGGGGGGGAAGCCTCACTGCGGGCCCGCCGAGCTGTGTGAGTTCTACAGTAAAGACCCGGACGGCTTGGTGTGTATGCTGAGGAAACCCTGTCTGAGATCGCCGGACAAGGAGATCCGGCCCGGAGTGTTCGACAGCCTGAGAGACAACATGCTGCGGGAGTACGTCAGGCAGACATGGAACCTCGAGGTGAGGCAGTGTGTGGTTTACAGGGTCTTAAAGTAAAGGAGTTCCTTCTTATCAAAAACATTTTTATTTAATTTGTTGTATCATTTTGTTATTGGGATTAACACAACAGAAACACACACACAAGGAACAGCAAAACAAAGTTCAAATATGTAGAGACAGGCAGAGGAAGTTTTTCTTTTTCATGATGCACTTCAAGAATACACGAGAAATACAATGTTGAGAATAAAGTCATCAGTTAAAGGTGCTTTAAAGGAACGTTTAAAATATTTCTGAAACACAAAAACACTACTGCTCTCGTCAGACATGGAGCCTGGTGGTGAGGCAGTGTGTGGTTTGCAGTGTCTTAAAGTAAAGGACTTCCAAAAAGTTTAAATTATGTACCTTTAAATGCAAGTGATGCATTCAAGTATTAAAGTGTCAGTGGTAGAATGTGTAACTGAGTCACTCAAGAACTGTACTGTTTTTGATGTATTTATATTTTAAGTAATTTGAAAAATATACAGTAGTTGGTAGTTGGAACATGGAGGAGAGAGATAAAAAACTAGAGGAAGTTTCTTTTTTCATGATGCACTTCAAGAATAAACGAGAAATACAAAGTCGAGTATAAACTCATCTGTTAAAGGTGCTACGAGGAACTTTAAGCTGATGGTGAGGAGATATTCACTGATTTTGACAAAAAGGGATTTTGACAGCAAGCATTCTGCAGAATCATTGACTCCATATTTGAGAACATTTTAAGGCCTCCAGATTCAGATATCTCCTCCTCTGTGTGTGTCAGGGTGAAGCTATGGAGCAGGCGATCATCAGTCAGGCTCCTCAGCTGGAGAAACTAATCGCCACCACGGCTCACGAGAAGATGTCGTGGTATCACAGCAAGATCAGCAGACAGGAGGGAGAGAGAAGGCTCTACTGTGGATCGCAGCCCGACGGAAAGTTCCTGTAAGTTACTGCAACTCAGAAAATCCAATCTGAAGACTTTTCTGTTTCCCTTTCAACCTGTAAGTTGCTGTCTATAAGTGATGGTTATACGCCTCCATTATTGGTTTAAAGGCTCCGTTTTGGGGTTGTTCCTATTTCCGGGACATTCACGCTTTGAAGGATTTAGTTTTGATTTAAATTGCTTAAGATTTTCTTCAAACTTTGCACAAATGTCGACTATAATTCCGTCTCCCTTCGGACAACACAAAGTATGATGTATGAATATTTGCAAGAGAAAATTGTGTATTGTGTGGAATTGTCCGAAAGAATAATAAATAAATAAAATAAATAAATAATTCAAAGAAGAACTAAATAGAGAGAGAGGGCTCTACAGTGGCGCGCAGCCCGATGACAAGTTCCTGTAAGTTACTGTCTATACTAGGTGATGGTTATACGCCTCCATTATTGTGGTCGCAATATCTCATGAACACTTTGAGAAATTGTTTTCAAACTATAATTCAAACTGTGGAGCCCAGCCCCAACGAGAAGTTCCTGTAAGTTACTTTAGTTGACTCTACTTAACTTAAATATGATGGTTTTAAGGCTCCGTTTTGGGGTTGTCCTTACTGTATGTCCAGGCCATTCTTGTGAACGCTTTGAGGGATTTTGTTTTGATTTAAGTTGCTTAAGGTGATGGTTTTAAGTGTTCGTTTTGGGTTGACTGTTTTTGGGCCATTCTTGTGGCAGCTATATCTCATTAACGCTTTGTACAAATGTCAAACTATAACTCAAGGATGAACTAAAGAGATAGTAGACCCTACTGTGGAGCGCAGCCCGACGGCAAGTTCCTGTAAGTTACTGTCTGTAGGTGATGGTTTTACGCCTCCATTATTGTGGTCGCGATATCTCTGAGGGAGTTTCTTCAAACTTTGCACAAATGTCAACTATAATTCAAGGATGAAGGGTTTATGAAAAAGGTTTATATATTATTCTGATGTATTTTTTTTGTTGTGGTGTATGTTTTTCAGAGTGAGAGACAGAGATGAGTCCGGGACCTTTGCTCTCTCCATGCTTTACGGGAAAACAGTTTATCACTATCAGATCCTCCAGGACAAATCAGGGAAATACTCCATGCCCGAGGGAACCAAGTTTGACACAGTCTGGCAGGTCGGCCCTTTATCATACTTTAATATTCGTTCACTCATTCACTCACTCACTCAGTCACTCACTCACTCACTCACTCACTCACTCACTCACTCACTCAGTCACTCAGTCACTCAGTCACTCACTCACTCACTCACTCACTCACTCACTCACTCACTCACTCACTCACTCATTCACTCACTCACTCACACACACACACTCTCACTCAGTCACTCATTCACTCACTCACTCACTCACTCACTCACTCACTCACTCACTCACTCACTCACTCACTCACTCATTCACTCACTCACTCACACACACACACTCTCACTCAGTCACTCAGTCACTCATTCACTCACTCACTCACTCACTCACTCACTCACTCACTCACTCACTCACTCACTCACTCATTCACTCACTCACTCACACACACACACTCTCACTCAGTCACTCAGTCACTCACTCACTCACTCACTCACTCACTCTTTTCACTCACACACTATTTGAAAGCTGATTTTTCTGATCTCAATCTTAACTTCTAGCTGGTGGAATACTTGAAGATGAAATGCGACGGTTTGGTGACTGTCCTCGGGGAATCCTGCACGAACGGCAAAGCTGCAGAAAGTATTAAAAACCTTATTATGTTTTCTCAGTACCGTCAGTCAGTGTTAGTGAAGTGACTTTGAAAATCTCGCTTTGCAAACTACCAATGACTTCCCTCTGGAAAAAGCTAAAGAAGACAGCTCTAGTTTGGTTACAGGTGCTACGAGGAACTTTTAAATATTTCTGAAACAGCCTCATTTTTCCTCTGATGATCATAAATGACATGTAACAGCAAACAAAACCATCAGTGCAAAGAATGCTATTTTTATATAGTTTTTCTTAATGCCTTTGTCATGGGTACGCTCACCCAGGAACTATAGCTTCTTGCATAGTAAAAACACTACCGCTTTTGTCCAAAGGGGGTGCAAGAATTAACAAAACCTTAAAGTTCCTCGGAGCAGCTTTAACTAAAGCTACTTAGAAAAAGTAGTTCAAACTACTTCGTAAAAAAAAAATATCAAATGGACAAAGTACATGTGATATGAAATTATGACAAAATATTATACAAAGAAAGTTAAAAGTCACCAAAAAATGTCATTTAGATTATTGCTGAAACTAAAACGTACCGATAACAATGTTGTGTAAATACTGCAAATATCACTTAGTTTCCAGTTACTTTTTCTTATTGGGTTGATTGAGAGAAGAACGACTTACATTAAATATCACTCAATCTGATTGTAGCAGCGGACATAACATAACATAACATTGCAATACATTACATAAGACATGACAACCATGTTCAACCTTGTTCATCTTTACACATATTACTCAGACTGTTGATATAACTCTAATCTGTTTTATAATCGTTCAGAGGCACCCAGTCTTCCTATAAATGTGAGTGACAAAAACTATTTTTATTACCACTGTTTTTTATTTTATAAAATGCTTTGTTTTGCTTATTTTCCTGTATGTGATCACTGTGTTATATTTTTCTGTTTTTGCTTTAATCTTACTTCAACCCTGGATTTATAAAGGTGCTGTATGAATGTGACTTTACTTACCTTGCTCTCTCTCTGTTTAAAACTTTAAGTCAATGTCTTTTCATGTTGTGTCTGAGATTCATTTTTCGCTGTAACTTTTTCAGAGGAAGAGAAATGGATACACGCCGCCACCTCGAGGTCAGTCACCTGCATCACAACCACCATTTACAAAACAAATACAATTAGCTGCTCTGTCATACAGCTCTGGAAAAAATGAAGAGACCACTCCAAATGTTCAGTGTCTCTCGTTTTACTATTTATAGGCATATGTTTGAGTAAAATAAACATTTTGATTTTGTAATATAAACTACTGACAACATTTCTACCAAATTCCAATACATTTTTTTGTCATTAAGAGCATTCTAATATAAATGTAAGCAGAATTGCAATGTTAATCCAATTTTAGTTTTGCTTTAGTATTGATATGTCTGAAATATTATATTAACTTTGCATTTATGTTTAAATTGATTTTGCTTTTGAGGTCAGATAAGCCAAAAGTTATTGCTCAAACAGGAGCCTATCTGAAAAATGTTCTACCATTGTATAAGTTGTGTTTTTGTTTTGTCCATGCCGTACAGTACACCATTGTTTTGTTCTGTTATTATTTGAATGTGTTGTGCTCCATATCATGATGGTATGGTCAAGAGCCTTAAACCTGCAGTGTGTAGAATTTTGGGTTTTATTTCCTAGCAGATTTTGTAGAAAGTAATTATAATATCCATAAGTACGCTTAATTTAGTGCATAATAGTTGAGTTTTCTTTTTAGAATTATTATTTTTTTCCTCAGAAAGGGTCTCATATATGTCCATATTTTTCCATACTTTGGACCAAGGCCTTGTCACCGCCATTTTGGAAGTGTCATAGTTGAATGTCATCAGGTGCATTGTTTAAAATGTAGAATTGCTCTTGTCCTTGAAGGCCACTGTAGCTTCTGTTATTATTCGAAAGGGGTGGGGTTACCCAGGGAGCGTTGCATTCTAGAACTTTGTAGAACTTTCTTGATGATGTCATATTACACACTGCACCTTTAAACCTACGGTGTGTAGAATTTTGGGTTTTATTTCCTAGCAGATTTTGTAGAAAGTAATTATAATATCCATAAGTACATTTAATTTAGTGCATAATAGCTCAAAAAAATGTTTTGAATTATTATTTTTTCCCTTAGAGAGGGTCTCATATATGTCCATATTTCTGCATATTTTGGAACAAGGCCTAGTGCCGCCATCTTGAAAGTGTCATAGTTGGAATGTCATCAGGTGCATTGTTTAAAATTTAGAATTGTTCTTGTCCTTGAAGGCCACTGTAGCTTCTGTTATTATTCTAAACGGTTGGGGTTACCCAGGGAGCGTTGCATTCTAGAACTTTGTAGAACTTTCTAGATGATGTCATATTACACACTGCACCTTTAAATAAATTAAATAAGAAAATAAAAATTAAATTAAATTTTATCCTTCACTCATCGTCAGCTATAGGAGCGTCGTCTCACCCGGCCAACAGCCTTCCCGCGGGCCGCGCTCTGCTGCCGATGGACTTTGACACTTTCAACCCGTACCACAACCCCAACGACGTCAAGAGGTGTGTAAGCAGAAACATGAGATCTTAAGGCTGTATTAAACAAGCAGAGGATTTAATCAAAGAAATAGAGGCTTCATGATCCTGGGTCCCTTAGAAATGAAGGTCCATCCCTGACCCCAGTAGCATGTATGCTTCCAGGGCAAGAATGGCAAAGATCAGAAAGCAACCCTGCATTCCAAATCACATACTCTTTCTTTTTACTACACTACATACTAAAGTAGAGAAGAGTTTTAGGGCCACAGGAGAGAGGAAAAATCAGAATCGCTCTGAGACAGTCTGAAAACACTGGGCTTTAATACTCACTCAAACAAAGACACACACACACACACACACACACACACACACACACACACACACACACACACACACACACACACACACACACAGGCTGGGTCTCAGAGGTGTGGAAGAATACGCATTCATTATATTATTATGCAAGAGCCATACAATAAGCAATAATTCTCCTCACAGGTTCAACATCAAGAGGAACCAGCTGCTCATAGACGAGGTGGAGCTCGGCTCGGGGAACTTTGGATGTGTCAAGAAAGGAGTTCTGAAGGCCGAGACGTAAGGATGGAAATATTTATTTAAAAAAAAAAACGTGTTAAAGATATAGTGCGTAACTTTTTCCAAATGTATGAATGTCCGTTACATTCAAAGCCATCGCCCCAAATGAGTTGACACAAAGTTGAGTAAGCCTATATTAGCTTCACAAAAAAGGGGGGTGGGAGGGGCAGAAGTTACGCACTTAAGCTTTAAAGCTGCATATTTATTTTGTATTATTGAGCATTGACTGAACCCCTCCAGGTGGCTCAATTCTAATGCCAAAATGTTTGGTCTCCAGAATCGCTGACTCCACCTTTAAGTGCCAGGAGCTAATACATTACAAGGAAATAAGTTCATTGTCAGGTGCTACACACACTTCTTTCAAAGGTTTTTTTATTCAACGAAATAATTTGCAAAGCAAATACAATACAATAATTAATTATTTTTTCCCCTTTTTTCCCCCCCCGAACACACCCCGCCCACATCCCACCCCCACCCAATCCCCATGCTCTGTAACCCGGAAGTCCTCTCTACACACACTTCTAAGGCCAGATGCTCTTACAAAATGTTGTGTGTGTTTCTCTCAGGGGCCATGTTGACGTGGCGATCAAAGTTCTGAAGAGCGACAATGAGAAGTTGGTGAAGGAGGAGATGATGCGTGAGGCAGAGATCATGCACCAACTGGACAACCCGTTCATAGTGAGGATGCTCGGGCTCTGTAACGCTGAAAGCCTCATGCTGGTGATGGAGATCGCCTCACACGGCCCGCTGAACAAGTTCCTCCTGGGCAAGAGGTGAGTCCAGATCATAGTCAATCAGGAAAAAGGTGATTTTAATTTTTTTTTAATTTTGGATTTAAAAAAAAAGTTTTACGAAGAACACACACGCACAACTGAAAAGGTGAACACAAAAACAAAAGACGAAATAAAATAAAGTAACATACAACACAATTATAATGCAACAAAAATAATTCAACAATGGTCAAATAAAATAAACACCTTTCTTTTCATGTTCATTCTAGTTTGTCGTTTCAGTAGTTAACTACACCAACAACAAAAAAAATTACAAAAAATAATTGAACTTCTTGTATCACTATGACAATATGAATCCAGTTAAACTACTTGTTTCATTACATGGAGTTCACTTCTCCCCAACAACACTGGAGCTACAAGTTACAAATCACAGGAAGGTGCAATATTCGTTAAAGGTGCAGTGTGTGTGCTATCGGTGTGTTTCGGCGTCATCTAGAGGTGAAAATCTAGATTACAATTCTCTGTGTTCCTGTTTTTCTTTTTCAAATTCTAAACCTTGAGTCCAGTTTCCCTCTGACTTCAGACCCTTTTAATTGATTTTTAATATAGGCCTAAACTACATTTCTAAAATTTAAAAAAACATACAAAAACTACACAAATTCCCTGACTAATCGCCCCTCCCCCAACCCCCACCCCGTTATTGTTATTATTCATTATTTTTTAATTTAATATTTTTTTCATATTTTTATTTTTTTGCTTTTTGTTTTGTGTCAGTATTGTTTGTATATTTGTGTTGTTTTGTGTTGTTTCTGTATTGTTCTTGCAAAAAAAAAAGGAAAAACCAATAAATATATTGATTAAAAAAAACTACACACATTTTTTTTTCTCACATTTCTTTTCTCACATTTTTGTCCTTGCAGGGATACCGTATCCGTAGAGAACATAGTAAACCTGATGCACCAGGTGTCGATGGGGATGAAGTATCTGGAGGAGAAGAACTTTGTGCACAGAGACTTAGCGGCTCGGAACGTTCTGCTGGTCAACCAACAATTCGCCAAGATCAGCGACTTTGGGCTTTCCAAGGCCCTGGGAGCTGACGACAGCTATTACAAGGTGCACACACACACGCAAACACACACACACGCACACACACACACACACACACACACACACACACGCAAACACACACACACACACACACACACTGCTGTACTTGTGAGGACATTCATTGACATAATGTATTCCCTAGCCCCTTACCCTAACCCTAACCATCCAAACTAAATGCCTAACCCCAACCCTTACACTAACCCTAACATAAACCTAATTTATACCTGAACCTTAAAACCTAGTGTTAACCCTCAAACAGCCCTTTAAAGGCCTGTCCTTAAAACCTAGTGTTAACCCTCAAACAGCCCTTTAAAGGCCTGTCCTTAAAACCTAGTGTTAACCCTCAAACAGCCCTTTAAAGGTCTGTCCTTAAAACCTAGTGTTAACCCTCAAACAGCCCTTTAAAGGCCTGTCCTTAAAACCTAGTGTTAACCCTCAAACAGCCCTTTAATGGCCTGTCCCAAAGTGAGAACTTGCCACAATGTCTTCACTCCTAAGGTCTAAAACTGAAATTGGTTATCACAAAAGTAGTACAAGTACAAAAACACACACACACACACACACACACACACACACACACACACACACACACACACACACACACACACACACACACACACACACATATCAGGATATTGTTGCAATGCAAGACAAAGTTGCACACATGTAGAAGCACTAAAGTATGGAGATAGATAGAGGGCTTGTTATCAGTACTGTGGCTAACACAGATAAAGAACACATTGATTCCTCTTCTGGGTATTTCCACATCCCCCCTACTACGCAAATACTAAACCAAAAGTCTCACCTGCTAAAGTAAACAATTGATTTCCTTATTGGTTTACTGACCTACATCTGGCCGTTAGAGAAAGTCCCAAGAATCCCTGACTATAGAATATAGCTTATGATGGACACTGAGAATATAACTTATTCAACAAGACCTTTATTGTTTCAGAAATATATTTGATCTACAGGGCAGCCTATAAACTTTGTGGTTGCCAAACATTTACAAGCCCTTCAAAGTCATCTTGTTGTTGAAGGCCACCTCACATCCATTCCCTATCCATCAATCATATACGGTCATAACAAAAACAAACATGAAACACAGTAAAGCTCACCAAGTTTATTAACATGGGAAAATCTTGGCCCATCCTTGAAGCGCCCCAGGGTCAAGAACACTTCACAATCACTCCTTTCTTCTGAAGTTTAAATAGAGCGTGTTGAATCAGGAATATACCAATATACCCTAAACCCTATTAACGTCCTACCCATACTAAAAGCCCTACTAACGTCCTACCCATACTAAAAGCCCTACTAACGTCCTACCCATACTAAAAGCCCTACTAACGTCCTACCCATACTAAAAGCCCTACTAACGTCCTACCCATACTAAAAGCCCTACTAACGTCCTACCCATACTAAAAGCCCTACTAACGTCCTACTCATACTAACGTCCTACTCATACTAACCCTAACCCTAACCCTTTGACATCAATTTGAGGATGTTGTGGTTGTGTGTGCGAGTTTGTGTGGGCGTGAAATGCCAGAGTGAGAACTTACTTCAGTGAAGATTTTGTGTCAGACGAAAACCTTGCATACACAATCGATCGTTAAGTACACAGTATGTAGTATAGTATATACAGTACATGTTGAGTATGTAGGAGGGAGGACGTTAGTAGGGCTTTTCGAAAACAGCCTGATAGGCAAGGCAAGGCAAGGCAAGTTTATTTATACAGCACATTTCAGACACAAGGCCATTGAATGTACTTTACAGGGGCAAGATTAAAATACACTGATAGACTAATAAACTGATACACTGCTTTGTCTCCCATGTTGTGTTGCACAGTCCCGTACTTTAGGTAAATGGCCTCTGAAGTGGTACGCTCCGGAGTCAGTAAACTTCCACAAATTCTCCAGTAAGAGTGACGTGTGGAGCTTCGGCGTGACCATGTGGGAGGCCTTTTCCTACGGAGGCAAACCCTACAAGGTACAAAAGGCTTTTCCAGTGCACATATTATTGCATTTGTGCTTTCTGTTTTCTTTCTATTAGTATTAACTTGATCACTAAATCGACACTGCTTTGAGGATCGACCCTAAATATGAAAATTAATTTCTGCTACTTATTTTTTGTCTCAAATTTGTCCAGAAAATGAAGGGCACGGAAGTGATGCACTACGTTGAAACTGGGAACCGTCTGGAGTGTCCGAGCGCATGTCCGGAGCGAATGTACACAGTGATGAACGAATGCTGGATACTTGAGTAAGAAACCTACCCTGAGTTCCAAATCACATACTTTTTTTTTTACTACACTACAACCTAAAGTACAGAAGAGTGTTAGGGCTTGGGGCGCCCTTAGCTCAGTAGGTAGGGCATCCCCCCCCAGGCCGGGCCCAGCAGCAGACCTGCCCGCGGTCGTTCTCTGCATGTCACTCCCCTCTCTGCCCCATTTCACCTCTGTCTCTTCACACTGTCAAATAAAGCATGAAAAATGCCAAAAAATATCTTTAAAAAAAAAGAAAAGTGTTAGGGCCACAGGAGAGAAAAATCAAATAAGGAAGATTTTGAAGATTATGTCGAGAAATGTCAAGAATAAAGACGAATACTCCAAAATGCTATTGGAGTTAGTGGGGCATTTATTTATTTTCAGCATACTAGAATTGAAGTTGTTTTGCCCTATTCAAGTTTTACTGGATAGTACAGAGTTGAGGTGGGGTGACAGAGAGAGAGAGGGGGGAAGACCTGCAGTAAAGATCCACGGGTCGGATTTGAACCAGCGAAGGCCGAAGCCAATATGGTACGCGCTCTATCCACTACGCCACCGGAGCACCCCATTAACACACATGTATTTTGACCCTTTTCTCTTCCCTTTCTCTCCAGCCAAGTGGGCCGTCCCGACTTCAAGAAGGTTGAGGAGTCCATGCGATCGTACCATTACTCCATATCCACCAAAGCCAACCTGGATGGAGCTGGAGCTGCAACCGCCGCCGCTGAGTTTGTCAAGTAGACTCTCCCTGCGTTCCAATTCCCATACTATCTACTATTTAGTACGGTAGAAAAAAAAGATTTAGGATGTCCCGATTCTTGTGGCCAGATTTAGTATGGTTAGAAATACCCGGATGTCTACTACACCCGGCCGAGATTGTTAGTGTTGAAAACTGCATCCTATTTGAGGCGATTCTGACCCGCAATCCAGTGCGCACCTGAAGTGACATCACATCGACGGAGCCTCCATATGAAAACAAACGGGGATGCGACGGGTATAAAAGCAAGAGGCAAGATCAAGGCGCAATCTTATGATGAAATAAATAAGTAAAAGTATGTCCCAATTGTATGCCTACTGCATCCTTACATTCTTTTTATGGTCAGATGTAGTATATAGCATAGAAAAAAGAAAGAGTATGCGATTCGGAACGCAGGGTAAAAAAAAACACAAAACACAAGGCCCATTTTGTCCACCACAGCTAAACAAAGCTTCCTTTCAACTGGCCATTAGACAAGCGGAAACAAAGGGCTTTTTATCAACTGGGTGCACTGACCGGCTTCGGATACAGTATAGCAATACAGCTAAGCAGGGCCTCGGTTGATAATAAATGTGCATTTGTAAATTGAACTTCCACTGTTTCAGCCATCTAAGGAAGGGTCTGTCTGTGGTCGTTTGAATGTTATGTGTTGGCGTATATAGTAGTCGCCTATGTGGTATATGTAGGCTACATTGTATCTGCTGTCACCAAAGTGTAGTTGATTTTTTATACATGTTTTAAACCAAGTAAGATTGTGATAAAACTGTACACTGTAATTTTATTATTTTATTATTTTTGTAAAGACATGGATTGAAGGTAAGTTTACTTCCATACTTGCCAATCGAAACTTATCACACATTTGATATTATAAGCTGTATAAACGACCACTTGTTTTGTTATTTTGAAAGAATAAAAAGTTATACTGTGTACAATCATTTATGAGACTTATTGCTGACTTTCAGAGGGATGATAAACATGTCTCAATGTGCCATAAAGGCCAATAGATAAAACCGGAGCAAAATAAATCTAAAAATACTATATGAACAGTTCTTGAAAATGCATTTTTGTTGTGTTTTTAAGAACAAAATGTATCATAAATCAGACAATTGACAACATATGAACAAATCCTTCTGTAATAACCTTCAGAGTGTAGTTTTAAGAATACATACATATACATCTTCAACCGCTTATCCGAAATCGGGTCGCGGGGGCAGCAGCTTGAGCAGGGAACCCCAAACTTCTCTTTCCCGGGCCACATCAACCAGCTCTGACTGGGGGATCCCGAGGCGTTCCCAGGCCAGTGTGGAGATATAATCTCTCCACCTAGTCCTGGGTCTTCCCCGAGGCCTCCTTCCAGTTGGACGCTCCTGGAACACCTCCCTAGGGAGGCGCCCTGGGGGCATCCTTACCAGATGCCCGAACCAACTCAACTGGCTCCTTTCAACGCAAAGGAGTAGCGGCTCTGCCCCGAGTTCCTCACGAATGACTGAGCTTCTCACCCTATCTCTAAGGGAGACGCCAGCCACTCTCCTGAGAAAACCCATTTCGGCCGCTTGTACCCGCGATCTCGTTCTTTCGGTCATTACCCAGCCTTCATGACCATAGGTGAGGGTAGGAACAAAGATCGACCGGTAGATCGAAAGCTTTGCCTTACGACTCAGCTCTCTTTTCGTCACAACAGTGCGGTAAAGCGTATGCAAAACCGCCCCTGCTGCTCCGATTCTCCGGCCAATCTCACGTTCCATTGTTCCCTCACTCGAAAACAAGACCCCGAGGTACTTGAACTCCTTCACTTGGGGTAAGGACTCATTCCCTACCTGTAGCAGACAATCCATCGGTTTCCTGCTGAGCACCATGGCCTCAGATTTAGAGGTGCTGATCCTCATCCCAACCGCTTCACACTCGGCTGCAAACCGATCCAATGAGAGCTGAAGGTCACAGGCCGATGATGCCATCAGAACCACATCATCCGCAAACAGCAGAGATGAGATCTTCAGACCACCAAACTGCAACCCCTCCCCACCACGACTACGCCTTGATATCCTGTCCATAAATATCACAAACAGGATTGGTGATAAAGCGCAGCCCTGGCGGTTTATCACCAGTTAGTTTTAAGAATGTGTATGGAAAGTTAAAGGCATACTAGGTCATTCTGAATTTTATTGTGAAATGATGATCACTTGATACATAAATTATTAAAAAACAACAGTAGTTTAAAGGGACGTTTATGTGTTAAAATATATAGGCAATCGTGTGAAAGGGCTTTAAATAGATTTAAAGTCTAAAATCTTGAATAATTTAGATGTTTTATGTGGGTATTGCCTTTGGTTTTAGCGTCAGGAATTCATAAAATAAAGATGTATTGTGTATTTTGTTATGACTGTTATAAAATAGTAAAAGGCCAGCCAGGCTTTCCCCAGGCATTCAGTGACAGACTGCAACAAAGTATTTTCTGAGCTGCCAAGCAACAGTGAAGGACACGGGACCGCAAGCTGCTGAACTAGACTTCAAAATAATGGCATACAGTTTTCCCAGACGGCCTAAAAAAGGCATCTTGCAGTGATTGAATAACCTAGTAATTTAAATAGTGAAATAATAGAAACTCCAATTGAATTATGAAACTGTATCAGGTATTTTTTTTAGTTTTCGGACATTATATTGTTGAAAGCGGTACTTTATTTTGAAGGGTGTCTACGGAATACCCTCTCAGCATCTCTAGCCTGACCGCTGGCGTACTTTTCGTTTGTCAGGGAGGAGTCTGGCGTTAGTTAGTGTATTAAAGTCACTATTGAAATAACAGTAATAATTATTCAACATGTATCGCACTGTAGATCCATAATGTAGCGGGTGCGTGCTGATGACGTAAAGCTATTGATTAAGGAAAAACGGATAATTATCGATAAAAAGGTCGAAGGAAACTGACGGAACAGGAAGGCGGAACAAGTAAGTTCGTGAAAGTGGCTTTCGTCTGCGCGATTTCGTCACCATTGCTGATCCCGTTAGAGTAAAATTATCCTTAAGAGACGGTTTTCTTCAAGTTGAAATGTTAATAAAGGGTGTATTACACGTTTATTGTGTTGTGTACGGGCTGTTGTCACTAAGCAACAAGTCCCAATCGAGTTACAATGTAGCCCAACCATCAAGAATAAACTTCGGACGTACAGTCGTCATGTCATGTGGCTGGCGCTGTTTTAATCTCCGGGCTTTCATCTTGGAAATGCGCTTAAAAACGAAACAAAGTCTTTATTGTAAAGAACGAGAGGTTGCTGTCCAAAATGGAGGTGTGAACTAGCCTCAGTAGTGCCGTGTTTACTACGTTGTATCGTCTTTTCAAGGCGGAATTTAGTGAAATAGGAAATTGAGTAATGTTGACTTTGTGTGGCGTGACGTCACTCTTGAGACTTTTCGTTTTACCTGGGTGAGATGGTGTGTGTGTGTGTGTGTGTGTGTGTGTGTGTGTGTGTGTGTGTGTGTGTGTGTGTGTGTGTGTGTGTGTGTGTGTGGTAAATTAGGGGAATTCAGGCCTGTAACTGTAACCAATGTAATCATTTTTGGGGATATTTTTTTATACGGAACATTCACCTTTTAAAGTGTGTGTGTGTGTGTGTGTGTGTGTGTGTGTGTGTGTGTGTGTGTGTGTGTGTGTGTGTGTGTGTGTGTGTGTGTGATAATGTAGGCCTAAGAACAGATTTTTGATGCAGCCTTTTTTCATTATAGCATATATGTATAAAGATATATCAGACCATTAACAACATATGAACAAGTCCTTCGGTTATTATAACCTTCTGGGTAGTGCTAAGAATGATTATGTGAAAGTTTAGTTAATAACTTCTGCTTGCCCATAATGTAACACGACCCGGGTAAGGTCCTTGATGTTTGGAAGTATGACATCTGTTGTTAACATTGCCACTGCACACACACACACACACACACACACACACACACACACACACACACACACACACACACACACACACACACACACACACACACATTTTACACCTCCTTGATTCAAAAAGTTCTTTTAAGATTAAGATACTACATAGATTGGTCTTGACTTGCCATCTATCTTTTATGCCTTTTAGAGTAATTTAAAAATTTAAGATTTATAAGTTGCCTGAGAAGTTGTTTGAAGAGTTGAGGGGCTTAATACTTTATTAGGCCCAAGACAATGCAACAAAAAACTGGGGCACAGTCACACACACACACACACACACACACACACACACACACACACACACACACACACACACACACACACACACACACACACACAGATGCTATTGTTGTGTAATAACCCACTCAGCCCTCGTTCAGTGCATGTTTGAGGGAGTGTAACAGAGCTGAAACTTGGATTACTTTCATTATTTAGTGGATCAACAGAATTATTGTGATTGATTACACATTTAGATTTAAGTCGTTTTTTAAAAGCGTAAATGCCGAACATTACCCTAGTGAGGGCTTCTTAACTGTGAGGATTTTCTGCATTTGTGATAGCAAGCTAAATCTATCTAGGACCCTGCTCAATTTTTTATAATAAACATTATTCAATAATTCATTTTGGCTGATAGTAAAAGTCTGTAATCCCGCGAAAAACGCCAAATGTTTGATTTCTTAGACAGTTTCTTTTGCTTTATGCTTTTATATTGTTTGTAAATCTCACACAGAGATTGGAGAAAGTCCAGACAGATCTGCGGCACTTTCCTAAATAGTTGTTGGTAGCAGCCAAAGAGTGCAATACTATGTGAAATATAAGGAATAAGAGGTAGCCAAAAGTCAGCCTATAAATGATTTGGAAGCAATGTATTTCAGTAAAAATGTTAATTCATTAATCAAACTCTATCTTTTTTTTTTTCTCTCCTTTTATTTTAAACGGAGGATCATACGGTCAAAATAAAAAGCTGCCGACGATCCACAACTTACTGCATCAGAATAAATACCTTTGCAACTCCAAAAAAGATTGCAACATTTTGAAACATAAGGAATAAGTAGTAGCCAGACGTCAGGTTAATTAGTAATGACATATACATCTATTAATCAAACTGTCCCTTTCTTTGCTTCTCCTTTTATCATTCCTAGGATCTCACAGTCGGACGGTCCATACCCAACTCCCTGCCTCCATTTCAACCGTAAAAAACAATTCCCCATATATACATCCAAACAACCCGGCATGTCCATGGCTCTGAAACAAGTCTTCAACAAAGACAGGACATTCCGGCCCAAGCGTAAGTTTGAGCCGGGCACGCAGCGCTTCGACCTGCACAAGAAGGCCCAGGCCTCTCTGAACGCCGGTCTGGACCTGAAACAGGCCGTCGCGCTGCCCCACGGAGAGGACCTCAACGACTGGGTGGCGGTGCACGTGGTGGACTTCTTCAACCGGATAAACCTCATCTACGGGACCATCAGCGACTCCTGCACCGTGGAGACCTGCCCCGTCATGTCCGGCGGCCCCAAGTACGAGTACCGCTGGCAGGACGAGCACAAGTACAAGAGGCCCACTGCTCTACCGGCGCCCAAATACATGAGTCTGCTCATGGACTGGATAGAGGTGCAGATCAACAACGAGAACATCTTCCCCACTAATGTTGGTGAGTCGGGGATAGGGATGAGATGGGTCTTGTTTAAAGGTGCACTATGGGAGGGGTGTTAAGGTGGTGTAGTGGATAGAGCGCGTATCATATTGGCTCCGGCCTTTGTTGCAGGGTTAAAATCCGACCCGTGGACCCTTACTGCAGGTCATCCCCCCTCTCTCTCTCCCCCGTCTCCCCACCCCAATCCTGCATCATCCAACAAAGCTTGAAAATGCCAAAAAAAATTATTGATTTTCTTTTTTTTTTAAAGGTGCACTATGTAACCTTGGGTGTGTTCAGAGAAGTGACACATTTTCTAAGGTATATTATCATAACTAAACTGAATAAACTAAAGTTACTGTTTCACTGTAGTTGTTGCTGTTGTTTACAGCAGCAGGGCCTACAGTTGGGTTTAAAAATATATTCATATATACAGAGTGTGAGGGATGGTTTTGTTATAGGAATAGTTTAAAGGGCGCTGCATGTCATCCCCTCTCTCTCTCTCTCTCTCTCTCTCCCCATTTCCACTCTGTCACTTTAACTGTCAAATAAAGGAGCTTGTTGCCTCACTCTTGGGTTTAAGTCAAGGCGTAGGGAACCATTTCTGTAAGTGTGTGTGCATTTTTGTCTTGAACCTGAGAGCTAAAACAACAAGCTAAAAATACTAAAACGTTGAACTTTTCCTTTAAAGCTTTGTTTCTTGAGACTCTATGCTCTCATCCAAGGGCATCATCATGTCAACATTGAAGAAATCCTTCTGTAAAGTATGAGTCAGGTTGTGTGCAAACAAAGCCTCCGCCCATTCATAATCACACACAGATACAACAAGCTGCTCTAGTGTCACGAATAAGGCTGTACCCATCCATCGCTTTCACTGTTAATTCAGTTATACTAGTTGGGGATGTCACGAGAAACAATACTTTAGAACCAAATCCTTGTTAAAACTCTGAAAATGAGTCGTTTTCTAGAATACCGTAAGAAGAAGCAGAGGCCTTTCACAGCCACAGAAAAAAAGACAACATTTGCCATGAAGCAAGAAATATTGATAAGGGTTAGTAAGTAGTTTTGTTATATTAAACATACTTTTAATAAAGGACGAGTGTATGTTAAAGGTGCAGTGTGTAATATGACATCATCAAAAAAGTTCTACAAAGTTCTAGAATGCAACGCTCCCTGGGTAACCCCAGCCCTTTTGATTAATAACAGAAGCTACAGTGGCCTTCAACGACAAGAACAATTCTAAATTTTAAACAATGCACCTGATGACATTCCAAAAACATGGATTCCTCCATAAGACTTGCCCTCTCAATGTACAAAATGTAATATTAATATTTGTAATTCTCCGCTCAGGAGGATAATTCAGATTATTGGCAGAGGTGATTTTACACCAATGAGGACATATTTATGAATGAGGAGGATATTGATTTTAGCTAATAAATTACTTAAAATGTTACACAGTGCCCCTTTAAAGGAGACGGGATATAAAAATAAAAAAAAAAAACATGTTGCCGGTATTATCAAATTGGTTATCAACAAAGGTGGACTTTCACTTGAATTGGTATGGACTATTGCATTTCTGCTATCGTGACTTCCCTAATTTCTCATCACACAAGGGAAATAACCCATCTGTCTTTGGTTAAACTTTTCACAAGGAGAGATAGTTTATATATATATATAAAAAGGGTCACAAGCCAAAAAGGTTGAGAGCCAGCCACTGCTGTACCTTGCAAACTGTTTAGTATTATTACTTAATAAAGCACTTTTATCTGGTCAAACTTTCAACACTAGTTACATGAAAGAGAAAATACCCAAAAAGACAAGCCATTTGAATGATTTACTGTACTCTAAACAAAGGGAATTTAAAACAACATATAGATATAATTCTGCAGACTGAAGGCATTTACAATCTGGAGCCACTGTTCAGAAAAAAAACAGCTTTTAGATTAAAGCTGCAAGGCCACATATGACAGATTACCTCAGAGTGGCGCATTGCAAACGCTATCAGTTAATCTTCTGTTGCTGTGGCATTCTCAGTTTTCTATTATCCCTGTGTGTGTGTGTGTGTGTGTGTGTGTGTGTGTGTGTGTGTGTGTGTGTGTGTGTGTGTGTGTGTGTGTGTGTGTGTGTGTGTGTGTGTGTGTGTGTGTGTGTGTGTGTGTTGTGTAACTACATGTTTGTGAGTGTGTGTGTGTGAGTCTGTCTGTCTGTGCGTGTGTGTATGTCTGTCAGTCTGTCTTTCTGTGTGTGTGTGTGTGTGTGTGTGTCTGTGCGTGTGTGTATGCGTGCGTGTGCATGTGTGTGTGTCTGTCTATGTGTGTGTGTGTACCGGCATCTGTCTAACTACAGAAACATCGTAGCAATGGATTAAAATAAAAACTGGGTCACACAATGTACAGTTGGCTATGAATAGAGACGACCTCCAAGGCGTGTGTGTGTGTGTGTGTGTGTGTGTGTGTGTGTGTGTGTGTGTGTGTGTGTGTGTGTGTGTGTGTGTGTGTGTGTGTGTGTGTGTGTGTTTGTGTGTGTGTGTGTGTGTGTGTGGCCTCTGGAACAGATTCCTGAAATATTGTTGAATTAGTCAAAGCAGTAAAACACACAGTAAATGAATGACTGACTCAGAGCCCAGGCTTAACTCCATGTTAAATTGCTTTGTGTGTTTCACGTGTGAAGTGAAGTGATACTCGTTCAGTAAGTTAAAGACCGACTTCACCAGTGGAAATATGAAGGTGTATTGAACTCTGAGATCCTATGTAGTAGAAATGTGCAAACATTTTAGAAATTGGTTCATCCTAGCCTGAGGAAAGGCAGAAAGAGTGTTTTATGGTCTCACTTGTCTAACCATAAAAATGTAGGGTTAGGATTAACAGGACAGCTGGGCCAAGGGAAGACTGAGGGAAGACTGAGGGAAGAAAAACCTCATTCATTATATTATAATAGTGATTTTATAATGATAGAACGCCGGTTCCGTATGGGTGAAGTATTCCTTTAAGGCATCAGAACAGTTGTTGTGACAAACGTGCTAAGATTATAGTGAACAATACTGTGATTTGCGATATAATAAATAAAAATGGTATCATGAGCCTATACTTGCTTTGTCTGTAGGCTGAATTATAGTTTTTTTGAAATATACTTTTCTCAATTTAAAACATAAAAACATGAAGTAGCGATGAAAATATAACTAAATTAAGCGTATGTACTCAAGCCTACTGTTTCAAAATACCGTAGCAGTTCAGTGATCATCAGAGGAAAAATTAAACTGTTTCAGAAATATTTTAATAATAATAATAATACCTTTTAAATGCGTTCAAATCTGTAAACCAAGTATTATAATCTCAACCTGGATTGACTTTGGTGTTGTTTGTGTGTGTGTGTGTGTGTGTGTGTGTGTGTGTGTGTGTGTGTGTGTGTCCATCTGCCCCCAGGTACTCCCTTCCCTAAGACCTTCATGCAGGTGGCTAAGAAGATCCTGTCTCGTCTGTTTAGAGTGTTTGTTCACGTGTACATCCATCACTTTGACCGTGTGAGCCAGATGGGAGCGGAGGCACACGTCAACACCTGCTACAAGCACTTCTACTACTTTGTTACTGAGTTCAACCTCACAGACCACAAGGAGCTAGAGCCGCTGGTGAGTGGGACTGGCAGCTACATTATTATTATTATTATTATTATTATTATTATTATTATTATTATTATTATTATTATTATTATTATTATTATTATTATTATTGTTGTGCTGAGTGGGAATGGGTTAAGAACGCTGATCTGTATTAGATTAGGTTAAAAAAATCTCCGGTGGTGTAGTGGATAGAGCGTGTACCATATTGGCTCCGGCCTTCGTTGCAGTGGTCGCAGGTTCAAATCTGACCCGTGGACCTTTACTGCAGGTCATCCCCCCTCTCTCTCTCTCTCTCTCTCTCTCTCTGTCTCCCCATTTCAACTCTGTACTGTCTAATAAAGCTTGAAAATGCCAAAGAATAATCTTTAAAATGTGAATAAATGTTTCAATTTTATTTATTTTTGTATTAATATATTTTTGAGGAGAAATATATAGTGAAGAGCCAGGCTTCGATAAACGTATTACACAATAAGAATCCATCTATAAGACACCTAACTAATAAAGACCAACAAGGTGAACAGGTGTCCTGCTTATTACCCTGCTACTCACGAGTTCAATTGAATAATTTAAGCAAAATATTGATTAAGGTTTGGTTTTATTCATTTAGTTTTATTTCATTTAGAAAATGCTTTTTTTGCTGAGGGTACATAATATAGACTGCTACAGTTTGGATTCCCGCCGTGCTGTGCAGTCAACCCTTCAGGTTTTATTTAGCAATGTTGCATGTGTTACTATTCCATCTAAATGAGCTCACAGACATATTTAAAGAAACGTGCTCACTGCGTCTTAAACGGTGTAGAAACTAGAGCAGTCCCCGACTAAGAATTGACACAGTATAGATAGTCGAACCTGATTGGTCGAATCTGGCCTATAGTCGACTGCTTATAAAATCATCAGTCTCCTGCTTTATTGATCCATATTCTCATTTGCGAGGCTACCATAGTGATGTATTAAAGCACAGGAAATGGTAAATGGACTTGTCTTATATAGCCCTTTTTAGATGATTTTCTCAGCCCCAAAGCGCTTTACCTTTCTTACCACATTCACCCATTCATACACACACCGATGGCAGTAGCTGCCATGCAAGGCGCTCTCCGAACCATCGGGAGCAATGTGGGGTTCAGTGTCTCTGTGCCCTGGGACACTTGGACATGTGGCGGGTAGGCGGGGGATCGAACCTCCGACCCTGCAATCCAGTGGACGACCACCCTACCCACTTCGCCACTGCCGAAGGAGATTGAAAAGCTGATTAGCTATTTTAAAATGTTTAACTATTGACAGTATTATTACCAGCCTGATATTTATACCACAATAGGTGATGTAACATGATTATTCTGGGTCAGCCCAAGTAAGAAACATATTGCGGAGTCACTGGTCTAACTAACTTTGGCTCTGTGCTTATTGTGTCCACAGAAAGAGATGACGTCTCGGATGTGTCACTGATGGGAGAATATACACAGCTGAACCTTTCTGACACACACCAGACACACTCGATCCGTCCATCTATAGACCACTGCAACAGAGAGCTAAAGAGAGAGAGCAACAATTTCAAAATAAGAGTCTATTTTTATATTTAAGTACTGTAATCTATTTTAGCCACATTCTGTTAGGTTTGAGGCGTTTAAAAAAAAAAGACAAAACATTTTATCGGAGCACAGTATTAAGATGGTGTATGTTTGTGTCCATGTTTTTTTCTATTTTATTTTGACATCTCAATCATTCCAAGATGCTTCTTGTCTGTCTGTCTTTCTTACTGTCTTAAATAATGATTCTTAAATCAGTACGATTTCCTACTGTGCAACTATGAAAAAATCACTTTGTTGTTACATTAAAATGATTCCTTACTCTGTTACAATTTGAATATGGGAGTTGGTGTTTCAATTTTTGTCCCAGGCTTTTATTTTGTTAAACTGTTTCACCACTCACTTTTAGACATTTCATTTTATAGTATTGGTAAGTATTATGTACAGATAGTCCAACAATGTTAAATCGCAATGAGAAAAATATATTTTTTCCGTTTTTGGGAGTAGTTTTTATGTGTTCTATAAGGCAATCTGAGGGGTTTAAATATATATATATATATATATATATATATTTAAAAAATGTACGTGATATGAAATTATAACAAATATTATATATAAAAAATCTCATGCAGCAGAGTTTATTGCAGAATCTAAAAAAGTGCCAATTTGTGCTTCGCAGGTCTTACAGAAACCAAAAAAGTAATATCAAAATAACTTATTAAAACAATTACCAAATATTTTCCCAGGTGAGCTGAAAATCCAGCTTCCTGGAAAGGGAGCGTGCCTATGTTGCCACAGCCCATTGGTCCCACATTTTTAAGCAATCAAACTATGTAATAGAGAATGGTATGTCTGTTTGTATGATTAGGGGTGTTAAGTTTCATTCTTAGTCTAACCTCACCCTGTCCCCTTACCCTTACCCTGTGTGTGTGTGTGTGTGCGTTTGTGTACCCTAACCACCCAGCTGAGATGCCTAAACTTAATCGCCAATTTCAGGAACATTGGGCTGTGGTAACATAGGGATGACCCCCCCCCCCCCCTCCGGAAGCTGAATAGCCCTGATACCCAAACCTGTACGTAATGTCATCTGGACTTTTCACAAGGACTACAGTACAAGGAATGCCACATTTTAGTTGGAAACTTATCTGGATTTTCTATTATCTGGGGCTCGTCATGGGGTTGAAATTACAGAAGCAAGGGTAACATAACAATTTATTTTGAATTAATTATATTTTTTGGCCCACATTTTTTTCCAGCTTCACTAGTTTACTACATACACAAAAAGATATATAGAAAAAGTCATTTAACTACAAATCGCCTTTATAACATGATTGTAGTTGAACTGTAGTTGAACAATGGAAGCAATGGTAACATAACTTATTATTTTTAATTAATTTCCTTTTCTTGGCCCAAATTTTATTGTAGTTTCAGTAGTTAATAACATAAAACATTTTTTTTTAAATATCTACCTGATTCACCATGAAAACATTAATGTATTTGAACTATACCAGCAAGCTACTGAAAAATATAGTTACAATAATAGTCTAATAAGCGTCTAATAACATGGCATCTCCCCACTCCCCAGGACTGCTGCATGTTAGGAAGTGACCTCATTGACTCAGTCTGGGTGACTCACACCTTATCAAGTATGTGTCAAAGCTCACGCAGGGCCGATAGCCACCGGGAAGGTTCTCAGATGTCAAACCTTTGGCAGATGAAGGTCACACGAGACTGGGCCGCACATGCAACACTCTGGGTAGTGGGAGTGGTGTTATGTTAAGTTTTGCGTACCTGTGAATTGAATGCACCTTAGCTGTAGGGGAAAGGGTTAGCTAGACATTGTAGTGATTATTAAGGCAAAATTCAGTTTGAAAACTGTATAATATAATTTTTTGAAGGGTCGTCAATGATGATATCTTGATTTGTATTGGGTTTTTAAATGTAGAAAAGGGAAATAGTTGGGTTGGGTGTCAAATTCACTTAGTCAATGTTAGTAGATAGAAATAAGTAAGGTATGTGCTTATAAAACAATTTTTGAATGTATGAAATTCAAATCAGGGAGCCAAAAGTATGACTAAGTATAAGCTGGTATATGAATGAAGTAATATACCTATTTGCTGCTAAATAAATAATATGATTCATAAATCTCCAGAAATATATCTACAGTAGGAATCAATTTTTGGGCAAAATAATGTTTATAAAAGGTGCTTCATAGGCCTACGTATAATTTTCTGCAGACATGCATAACTCAGTCAGTGGCACCTGTTCATACGAGCACCACCAAAACTGTCCACTAGGTGTCATCAGAAACCATATTCTGAAATCCTCTGTTGAAGCCCAATTCAAGATTTTTTATTTATTTGTCATATGCACATCAACCATTACAGCATCAGTCATTGGCAATGGAAACTCTTAAGTCCCAGGCTCCTCTTAACAATGCAATAAAAAAAAGTATAAAAACATACAAACCCTCAATGCGATGCAGCCCGCCCCATGTCCCAGTTAAAGCCATTGAGCTTTTGTAAAGGGCTGATTCGGGTTAATAGTTCACCTAAGCCCGTTATGTAAGAAGCAGGCCAGACTGTTAGGTTAGCTGTGGGGAAAACAGAGGGATTTTTGTTTGAAAGTGAACCCGGCTTTTGCTTGAGTGGGTCAATAACATTGGAGGATAAATAGGCAGCAGGAGGAAAACATTGTGGGTCAGATTTAGAAGGAGGCAGTCACAACAATGGTTAGGTTTATGTACAGTAAATAATGAGAGGCAGTCTAGCACACAGTAAACACCTATTCTATGCAAACCCGATTACAAGATAATGTTTAGGAAGTAAAGGCCTATACTTACGCTTTGCTGTGCTGTAATGATTTGAAACAATAACAGTATGTTACATGTTAACATCCGGCTTTCCAGTAAAAGTAATGTTATAAGCCAAAATCAAGTATTTGTAGCATTCATTATGCAAAATGGATGGATGTATTTTCATAATTTTCAGTGAATAAAAACTTATTTTATCATCTCTGAGTTGGGTTAATGATTCTGAGCACATTTTGGTTACTAAAGTTTTTGACTCAAGTATTGAGATTTTTATTACATTGTCTGATTGAAGTGCAATTTTGCATTAATTTGTTATACAGTAACTCACTGACTGAATAGTGATATTTTCAACACAGCTAAACCCAAGCCCAGCTGACACTAACATTTACCATTAGATTTTAACTCTGAAATATATTGTAACAGCTGGTGTGTTTCCTGAGCTTAATCTGAATTTGAAAAGAACCCTATTGCTGTCAGAGTATTATTAATGTAGTGCGGTAAAAAGTGTAAAGAATAAAGTAGCTTACAAGTATTTTCACCATATTATCCTTGGGTTCAATTTGACCCCATTCAAGGTGTATCATCTTAAAGGTGCAGTGTGTAGTATGACATCATCAAGAAAGTTCTACAAAGTTCCCTGGGTAACCCCAACCCTTTCGAATAATAACAGAAGCTACAGTGGCCTTCAAGGACAAGAACAATTAAAAATTTTAAACAATGCACCTGATGACATTCCAACTATGACACTTTCAAGATGGCGGCACTAGGCCTTGGTCCAAAATATGCAGAAATATGGACATATATGAGACCCTTTCTAAGGGAAAAAAAAATTATTCAAAAATTTTTTTCAGCTATTATGCACTAAATTAAATGTACTTATGTATATTATAATTACTTTCTACAAAATCTGCCTGGAAATTAAACCCAAAATTCTACACACTGCAGCTTTAAAAATGAATGTTGACATGACTTTTACTGCTTCATATAATAATAAAAAAACATCCTTCATTTTATGGAGATAACTGCAGTAAACTAAAAGGACAAACAATGATAGTACATGTGAGGTTAACAGGATGTTTGTGCAGCTTTGTATCAGCACATTCCCAACCAACTGACCTATATTATTTCATTCTAATGGAACAGCACGATATTTAAACATGTCAGAATAAACCAACATGATGCAACTGATAATAGAAATCATATAAATCCTTCACAACACACAAAAAATATATATATTTCCAATTGAAGTTAATTCTATGAGATGTTATGGTGATTTGCACGCAAAAATGTGCATTATTTGGCATATAGTCACATAATAAAAGGTATACATATACACACAACACATATATACATACATATCCCACCCATACAAAAAACATGAGCCACAATACATAGCCAAGATAAACAAGTCTAGATGTATAAGAAAAGGTGGGAGGGGTCAGGTGCTGTGAGTTTAGTTTACAAAGGCTATTCAGTTAGACAACAAATGATGCAACTATTTGCTCCAATAACACGCAGCATTATGACCTCATTGCCTTCTGAAACACGAGACTCTTACACAGTCGCCCCGCCTCTCTCTGTGTGTGTGTGTGTGTGTGTGTGTGTGTGTGTGTGTGTGTGTGTGTGTGTGTGTGTGTGTGTGTGTGTGTGTGTGTGTGTGTGTGTGTGTGTGTGTCGCCCCTCCTCCTGCCGAGTCACTTCCTCTGCACTCTGCACTGACTGTACTCTGGCAACAAGGGGTTATGGTGCGAGACAAGGTTGAGTGGTTGTTGGGTCCGCCTCTTGTTCTTGCCCCCCCCCCCCGTGCCCCCCTCTCCCCTCCCTCCCTCCGCTCTCCCTCCCATGGGCTCCCTCCCTCCCCTCTCCCTCCCTCCGCTCTCCCTCCCTCCGCTCTCCCTCCCATGGACATGCTCCCTCCCTACTGTGTTTTTCACTTCTGGAATGTCCCAGGCAGAAACCTCGATGGGTTTTTGCTAAAGGGACGGGTTGCCAGATCACGCCAAAGAAACAAGCATTAACTTAACATGTCATTTAGCGGACGCTTTTATCCAAAGCCACTTACAACTTGAGCACACATTCATACACCGTTAGCAGCAGCAGCTACCACGCAGGGTGCTGGCTAACTATCAGGAGACATTTAGGGTTCAGTGTCTTGCTCAGGGACACTTGGACATGTGGTGGGGAGACGGGGGATCGAACCAGCGACCACCCTACCCACTGAGCTACAGTCCCAACTTCTTATATCTTATCTTATTCATTGTAAGAAGGGAGAAATACAAGGCCTCCTTTGTTAGGATTGTTTTTTTGTTTTTTTTTAAAGATATCTTTTATGCTTTATTGATATATCAATAACGCATAAAAAACATCTTAAAAAATAACACTATAGTGTTTAAGAGACAGAGGTGAAATGGGGCAGAGAGGATTAGGGTAAGGGTTACATGCAGAGAACGACCGCGGGAGGGAATCGAACCCAGGTCTGCTGCTGTTTTTTTTATCACTTATAAGTATGCTAACCTTAAGTTAAATAACAATAAACTTAAACTTTATTTAAAGGTGGAGTCAGTGATTCTGGAGAATGTTTGTTGTCAAAATCACTTTTCACAGAACATAACGATAACCTATTACCTGTACGTTATGTGAGAGTGCGCTGAAAAGACAAACCAGTGTTGATACACAGCCTAGACTCTGTAAATGGGTTTGTTGCTAGGTACGGTAGGCCCCCCCCCCCCCTCTTTGTTTACATATCCTCTGTTTACATACCAGTTTACAGAACTTAAGACTGTGCATTAACACCAGAATTGTTTCAGCGCACAAACAGTACTGACACTGGTAGCGGATCGTGAGGACATATTCCCTGGTTTTGACAAAAAGTGATTTTTTTTTTGTCAACAAGCGTTCTCCATAATCCCTGAGACTCCACCGTTAAAAGTACGACTATCTGGTAAAATAACAAGAAACTTAAAACTGTATCTAATGCATGGAGACAGCAACTAGCCAATAGCCATAATAGGCGGCTGGCTGCAATTTAAAAACAAGCCCCAAAGTTGCTTACATAAAGCAGACTTGGCAATGCATGGTTTTTGCAGTTGCAAGACATGAAGGGAAAAAAAAGGACTGGAAAACGGCCAAGAACAAAAGAGGACGTACTGTCTCATGCTTGAACCAATCAGGTTAAAGCTCTGTAAAGTCTGCCAGAGTTTACAGTTTACACAGCGACTTCTGCCTGTTGTTTTGATGGTACAGCGCTATTATTTGGTTTGTGTTTTGGGGAGATAATAGTGACTCAGCAGATGTTTGGAATGGGAACACACCCTTAACGGTTTTTGCGGTTTTGCCCGGCCTAGTTGGTCGGGTGCCTTTGGGCAGGGCAGCAGGGCAGGACTGTAGCTAGAAGGGTTGGAAAGAGAGAGAGCAGGATTTTTAAAGGCCCACAGCTGACTATAAAAAGTACAGTAGAATAGATGAGGCATTATGTAAAAGGCACCAGAGGCAAAGTTATTTCTTTAAAGGAATACTTCACCCATAAGGAACCGGCGTTCTATCATTATAAAGCGCTATTATAATATTATGAATGAGGTTTTTCTTCCCTCAGTCTTCCCTCAGTCTTCCCTTGGCCCAGCTGTCCTGTTAATCCTAACCCTACATTTTTACTAATATGATGTCACACTATGAACCGATTGAACCGATTTCTAAAATGTTTGCACATTTGTACTTCATAGGATCTCAGGGTTCAATACACCTTCATATTCCCACCGATGAAGTATAGGTCTTTAAGTCCAACCTATAAGCACATGGACTATTTTCAATTCCTATATCATCGTAAAATCATTCAAGTTGAGATACTTACAAGAATTTGCTTAGTTTCTTTGTCTTAACGTAATGCTACATTTTAAAATAAAAACTTTGGTTCTGGACAAAACAAGCTATTAGAAGATGTCATTTTTCGTTTGAAGTTTAACAAGCCAAACTATTAGTTGAGGACAATAAGTCAAACGTTATTACAGCACAAACGATGCAGCTTTGCTATTGTCATAAGGCAGACAATGGGCTACAACCTACATTTTGACTGAAAGCAGAAGTCCTCTAAGCTCCACTAGTAACATTGCTCTCTGTGTGCAGCGGGCTGTGAGACGAGAGCACAGGGACCGTCTACAAAGGGAAACGCCCAAGAGAAAAAATATTCAATCATCTTCACTCTGATACAGTACAGTTATTAGTGGAGCTTAGAGGACGTCTGCTTTCAGTCAAAATGAGGTTGTAGTCCATTGTCTGCCTGTCCGTCTGTCCGTCTGTCTGTCTGTCTGTCTGTCTGTCTGTCTGTCTGTCTGTCTGTCTGTCTGTCTGACTTATGACAATAGCAGAGATGCATCGTTTGTGTTTTAATAACGTTTTGCTCATGGGTTATTGATCCCGGGAAGTTTGAATCTGTCAACATCTTTCTAATTTTAGCGCTAAAGTCTTGAACTGTCCGGTTTATTCTTGACATTTCAACTTTTTCACACCCTTTGCCTAAATACTCTTCCAGAAGTTGTTACAATGCTCAATTCGAAGACAAATCAAAGTGTAGCACAATGTGGGCTATCTCCGTCCTGACTGAGAAAGATACTTTTAAACCACATCTTGTGAAATCTGTTGTGTCCCTCTTGTTCTGGAATGTTCCCTAGTATTAGTTTTGCACAATAGCACAAGAAAGGGTTAGACTATTACTAGTCATTATAAAGTGGAAAAAATGTTTCCTGTTAGTTGTGAAAAAGACGTGCGTTATGTATCACTTTTAAACAATATAAAACGTATTGTTACAGCTAGTTATTCAGAAAATGTGACCCAAGGGGCGCCCTTAGCTCAGTTGGTAGGCCCCCCCTCCCTCCCCCCATAGGCCTCGGCCAGCAGTGGACCTGGGTTCGATTCCAGCCCGTGGTCGTTCTCTGCATGTCACTCCCCTCTCTGCCCCATTTCAACTCTGTCTCTACACTATCAATAAAGCATAAAAATGCCAAAAAAATACCTTTAAAAATGAAAATGTGACCCAAAATGTACTGCCCATACATTAACATTGAACATTTAAAGATGGAGTCAGTGATTCTGGAGCACGCTACCCGTCCGAACTGTGTGTGTGTCATAGTACACAGCCTAGCCTCTATTTATACTGGCATGTTGTTGACTACGGTTGAGCCCCTTTACATTTTGTTTACATACCAGTTTACAGAGCCTAGGCTGTGTATTAACACTGGATTCGTTCTCAGAATGGCCGAGTGCTGACATAGTGACGGATTGCATTTCTCTGTGTATTACCAAAGAGACAATTCTAAGATTTTTAAAAAACATGAATGATTTCCAAAATCCCTGTTTGTGTACTCTAGAGCAAATTGCGAAAATAGAAGAAAATAAAACTGCATACCAAAGGTTTTTTCCCAATGCAAAACTGGGACAGAGTTGACAAAAAAATTTAAAAAAAGGCTGTTGCAACTCTTTCCTTAACTGCCCTTCCAACACACACACACACACACACACACACACACACACACACACACACACACACACACACACAAATAATGACATGCCCACACTCTGACTCTCTCTCACAGGCTACTGGCTAGGTTTCAGTGGGCCTGGAAAATCCCAGAGCGAATATATATATATATTTTGGCAGGAGGTTTTTTAGTCTTTTCCTGGCAGCTTCTTGCTTCAAAGAACTTTGCCTTGGGAGGGTTTTCCTGGAAAGGTTACGAGCGGCACCTTTGGGCCATTTTGTCATTCAGCCAGAGAAGGCAAATCGTTTCAGCAATTGTGTAAGCAAACATATCTTCTCCCGCCTTTGACAGCTTTATTAGACAAGCCACACACACACACGTGTATTTCATGTGTAAGCCTGCACAACACATGCATGTAGGCTAGCATTCATTCTTAAAGACGTGCTGACAATGCATTTTTTTCAGACCTGTACACAAGTCTCTATCCAAAATGTGTTCAGTAAAAACATAGGCAACACATTTTTTTTTTGTAAAAATGCATAAAAGATTTGAACTCTGGATTAATCCATCATCTAGCTTTTTCAAAGAGTTGCCAATATATGCAAATTTACATATTTTTAAAAACACATTTCAGAAAACATTTTTAATACAAAAAGGTGCTGTTTAAATTTGAGTAATTAACTGGCAAAGTTTCCTGTTGATATCCATAAGTTAAAAATGTTTATCCCATTCACCTGAAGCTGTCCCACTGGAAAATACAGTGTCTTCTTTCCACTTACGTATGTGTGTAAGGTTGTAAAAGATCATCTTACTGACCCTCTGACATTATCATTCTGAACCTGCATTTAAACTATGTCTATACTGTACTTTATATACTGCGTGAGATACTAAAACCCAGGTCTCTATGTTGTTTATGTGTTTATGTGAGACTGCATTCAATTGAAACAGTGTAGTTGTCTTGGGCATGTTTATATACAGCTCTGGAAAAAAAATAAGAAACCAGTCTGGATTTTTCTTCAATCTTCATCTCTACATTAATTAATGGAAATTCTCTTAATGACAATATTTTGTTTTTTTTTTGGGGGGGGGGGGGGTTTGGTAGAAATGTTGTCAGTAGTTTATAGAATAAAACCAAAATGTTCATTCTACGCAAACATATGCCTTAAAAACGAGAGACACTGAATATTTGGAGCGGTCTCTTGAATTTTTTCCAGAGCTGTAGTTATTAACATTTCCTGAAGACATATTTGGTATCCTAGGAACATCTGTGGGACCCCCTCTGTGGTTTACAAATAAAGTTGGCCCGAGTGTGGTTAGTGAAGTTTGTGTGTTGAAATGCATGTGGGACAATAACCGCAAACAGTAACAGTTTACTGTATTTGAAATTCATACTGCTATTGCTACATCTACAACTTTAAATACAGCATCATGTTAATGAAGTAGCATTGTGAGCATGTCTGTTCACAGAGCCTAGGCTGCGTATAATCACAAGATTCATAAACACAGGATGGTCCGGTCTGGTCTGCCTGCAGTAAAGCATTTGGTCTGAATTCCAGGGAAAAATCGGATCCGTGCAAAGGCAGAATATAACTATAACTTTATTATGAAATAGCATTTTTCTTTGCACTGATGGTCTCGTTCACTGTTACAGGTCATGCATGATCATCAGAGGAAAAATTTGACTCCCTGCGTTCCAATCCCCATACTTCCCTACTATTTAGTATGCCAGAAAAAGAATTAGGATGTCCCAATACATGCATGTCAATTGCAGTATGCCAAAAATACTTAGATGCCCCACTAACTCGAAAATAATTTACCAGTATATGTCTTGATTCTTGACATTTTTCAAAAAAAAAAAAAAAAACTTCCTCATCTGATTTTGTTTCTCTCCCATGGTCTTAACACTCTTGTGTACTTTAGTATGTAGTATAGTTAAAAGAAAAAGTATGTGATTTGGAACGCAGGGACGTTTTCACAAACATTTAAAAGTTCCAGGAAGTAGGTTTCGGTCAGTAATAACATCAGTCCAAATGGATGAGCACCTCTTTAAGTATCCCCCTATCTCCTGTTGGAGAGCCATTCACTGCAGACATGTGGGTTGACTGACACCTGAAGTTATTTACGACGGCCAATCCCACTTTTTCGTTTGAACTCCAGTGACACAGACCCACCCCCTAGTACGTCTGCCTGTGAGATTTTGTTTTCCTGCTCAAGGTTCCACTACACCATGTGCTCCTGGGCTATGGGAAAGGCACGCACACACACACACACACACACACACACACACACACACACACACACACACACACACACACACACACACACACACAGGCAGCAGCCAGTGACTTGCGCAATGTGTGTTTTCTTCCATTGGGCTTATGTTTGAAGGAACAGAAGGTGAGAGGAGGAGGAAAACGGTTTGGTCACAAGACGCTCCCCTCCTCCTGCTCCCGAAAACAAACCGTACATGGTTTCAGGGGATAGACAGACAGACACCTTTGATAAACAATGTATTAATGCCAAACAGAACGCTAGGGATTACATATACAGGAGGTAAATAGCAGTTAGCAAAGAAAAGAGGAGAAGCTATTGTGGAAAATCACATGGTATAAACAAAAGACTTCAAGATTCAAGAAGTGAATTGACCTAGTAACCGTGCAGCTGCAGAACTGTGCAGTGCAAAATGAAATAGCGTTTTTTTTTAAGGGCAGTGCAATTTGGACACAGTTAGGAAGCAAAGAGTTGCAGAAAAACAGTTAGGCTATAAAAATGGCAAAGACATACTGTATATTATAAGTATAAAAGTGCAAATACAATATCACAACAAGTCCTGTCAGTCTGAACAATTGTAAACACACACACACACACAAGCACGCAGAAGTACACACCCACACACACGCACGCAGAAGTACACACACACATACACGCACGCAGAAGTACACACACACATACACGCACACACACACACACACACACACAGGAGAGTGTCAAACTGTTTGGTGCATTTGAAGGTTTCTATCAATGATTAAAGTGACCTACGTCACTGTACATATTTGAGTCAGAGATTCTGGAGAACGCTTGTGGTCAAAATCACTTTTTGTAAAAATCATTTAAGATCGACTCACAATCCGCTACCTGTCTGTATATGCTGAACAAAAATCTAGTGTTAATACACAGCCTAGGCTCTGTAAACGGGCATAATGCTAGCTACGGTGGGCCCCCTTTGTTTGTATACACTTTGTTTACATATGTTTACAGAGCCTAGGCTGTGTATTAACACTCAATTTTTTGGAGCGCACACACAGTACGGTCAGGTAGCAGATCATGAGGAGATAATCACTCATTTAGACAAAACGTGATTTTGACCGCAAGCGTTCTCCAGAATCACTGACTCCACCTTTAACTATGATTAAAAAAGTGACAGTTGGAAATACATCAGACAGACAAACGTTAAATGCTTTAAAAAAAAAAATCACCTACACTTCAACGTGACAAGATGTCGCTGATTCGAAGGGACCTATATTAACGGGCGGAGTCAGTCGAAAAACACACTTGTCACCTCCCTGTCATTATTTCTGCGGCATCTCACAATCACCAGATGGGTCAAGACAGGGAACACGTTTCTGCTTCATCAGACTTCTTCCAGTGATTTCATTATCACGACCATGAGACAGTTGGCCTGACCTTCCTCCTCACACGGGCACAAAACTACCTCGTGTCTGGGCTTTGTGTCACAAGTTCAGTTATTTTTAGTTTAGTTTAAAGTCAAAGTCAAAATCAAAATGATTTCAAAAGCACATTTAAAAACAACATCAGTTGACCAAAGTGCTGCACAAGAAACAATACAAAACAACATGTAAGATACATGAGAGAAAAAGTTAGGTCTCAACTTGTGTTAAAGGCCAGTGCAACAAAATGAGTCTTCAGCAACGTATTAAACTGTTCAACTTTACAGTTGTTGTTCATAGTTTAGTTTGTCTCGATCACATATTTTATTTCGATACATAACATTGCATAAGTTGAAAACACCAAAGAAATAAAAAAGAAAAAGAAAAGAAAAAGTTGTAATCTTAATTAATAAATACATTGACATTGCTTTAAAGGGGCACTGTGTAACACTTTAAGTAATTTATTAGCTAAAATCAATATACTCATTCATAAATATGTCCTCATTGGTGTAAAATCACCTCTGAATTATCCTCCTGAGCGGAGAATTACAAATATTAATATTACATTTTGTACATTGAGCGGGTAAGTCATGGTTGGAGTGTCATCATGTGCATTGTTTTGAATTTAGAATTGTTCTTGTCCTTGAAGGCCACTGTAACTTCTGTTATTATTCGAAAGGGGTGGGGTTACCCAGGGAGCGTTGCATTCTAGAACTTTCTAGAACTTTCTTGATGATGTCATATTACACACTGCACCTTTAAAGGTGCAGTGTGTCTAAATTCTAAATTCTAAACAATGCACCTGAGGACATTCCAAAAACATGGATGCCTCTATAAGACTTGCCTGCTCAATGTACAAAATGTAATATCAATATTTGTAATTCTCCGCTCAGGAGGATAATTCAGATTATTGGCAGAGGTGATTTTACACCAATGAGGACATATTAATGAATGAGGATATTGATTTTAGCTAATAAATTACTTAAAATGTTACACAGTGTCCCTTTAAAGAACTGACCGAATGGGTGTAGGTTGAAGTGCTTTGTCACAAGTCACAAAAGATGTCGCAATTGGTACACATGTTCTCACCTTTCCTGTTGGTTAATGGAAATAATTATCGTGCATTGTGTGAGTAACTATGTTTGTTGACTCTAGGTCTAGCTACTTTAATGTGGTTGTTACCAAGCAGGCAGAGGAGGTTATTGAACTGTTGAACTGAATGTATTATTTCCTAGCCGTAGCTACTTTTAATGTTGAGATTGAAAATATAAAACAGATAGTCGTCTTATAAAATGAAAGGGAAGGACATTAAAATGGGATATAAATAGTAAAAAAAATAGCTTCACTTCAGCCAGCCATCATAGGTGTAGTGCTGCTTACACTGTCATGTTATGTGACACAAGCATAGACTCTATGCCAGACATGAGCTACTGTACTCATTTTGGAATCAGTGGAAGAAATGTGATCTCTCTGAATTTATGAAATACAATGAACATAACTTTTTGGTCTTGCCTTTGTTGTTATTTTAGTGTTTTTTTATATATATTTTAAATTAATATGGACCAAGTGTGTCCGGTAAAAAAAAAATATATATATATATATTACGACATAATGCATTCTCCCTGTATAGAACATATTTCTTAAAAAAAACAAACAAAAAAAAAATGTCATGTTCTATATTTTTTTTTTTTTTTTACTGGTGTTAAATTGAAAGTGCAGGACTTTTTTGTTGTGAATTACAACATCTGGAATTCTCTAGATTACAGTGAGTGTGCGTTTGTTTGTATTTGTGACGCACATTGAAATGCTGCAACAGCTGAACTCATGTCACCAGCACAGTATCAGTGTGGGGTGAGTCAGACAGTCAGACAGACAGACAGACAGACAGACAGACAGACAGACAGACAGGGGGTTTCTTGTTTGAACAACCATCTGGCCACAGCCATTCATTCCCCTGGGTGTGATAATTAAGTTTAATGCATTATAAAATGTACTTTTTGACCCATTTCTCTGACACATAAAGAGGGAGAGGCGTTGTGTATGTCTGGAGCACTTCTTGTTTATATATTTAACATACAAAACCCTGTACAACTTGATATTTCATGCATTAGATCTTGTTTCAATCGGTCAAAAGTGTATTATAGCCTAAATTCACTCAAATAAATGCCTCAAAGGGATATACAGCAACATAAGCAAAAATACAAATATCATAATAACACAACAAACCATTTAAAATAAGATAAATTACTTCATGTAAAGCATAAGGAACAAGAAATCTGACACAAATAGATTAGTATGATGAAATTCATGTGCAAGTGTATGTAAGACGGTAGTCGCGCACTGCAGGACCAAACTAAAGCAAGTCGTATTTAGTAGTATAGTATATATAGAGTACATATACTAAGACAGTGACTAGACATGAAAACGATACTCACAGTGACCGATAAAAGTCTAAATTGGGTCACTAACCATAGTAAGGTACTTAGGACAGTAACTAGGCGATATACATGTCAGATTCAAAGTGTTTTGAGTTCGCATTATATTGTGGTTAATCAAAATATGATGAAATGAGAGTGCAGCTGTAGGTCCTACATTAAATAGTGCCAGCAAATTGTTTGTCTATTCTGGTGTTCATATATGCAAGGCGCTTGTAAGAATGAGTCGTTTGGAGGTGTGAAAAAATAGCATCCATCAATGACGAAGCTCTTACAAGGCCTAGAATGAGCTGATATTGATAGGCTACTCGAGTCATCTGGATCACGAAAATACTGGCATGACAGCTTGCTTAGTGCACCTTCTTAAACCTGCAGTGTGTAGAATTTTTGGTTTTATTTCCTAGCAGATTTTGTAGAAAGTAATTATAATATCCATAAGTACATTTAATGTAGTGCATAATAGCTGAAAAAAATGTTTTGAATTATTATTGTTTCCCTTAGAAAGGGTCTCATATATGTCCATATTTCTGCATATTTTGGACCAAGGCCTAGTGCCGCCATCTTGAAAGTGTCATAGTTGGAATGTCATCAGGTGCATTGTTTAAGATGTAGAATTGTTCTTGTCCTTGAAGGCCACTGTAGCTTCTGTTATTATTCGAAAGGGGTGGGGTTACCCAGGGAGTGTTGCATTCTAGAACTTTGTAGAACTTTCTTGATGATGTCATATTACGCACTGCACCTTTAAAATGGCTGATGTATATTGTACATACATTTTTTATGTGTATATTTCTTGTTTGCTAGTTTACTTTTTATGCAGTGCTATGGAGCTATTTGAGAGTATAAAATAAAGATTGATTGATTAAAGCAACATTGAGTGTGACGTGACCCCCTCCCTCACGTCCAGTACTAGCAACAGTAACGGGTTGTTTTCATTTCAGAGCCTCATAGTGTAAACTGGTGGACCTGGTTCACTTACACATGCTGACGTGCACGTCCCAATACATACATAAATCCCAAATCCCCCCACCGCATGGCCACCATGGCTTCTTAAAAAAAAACATGGTTCATTTGCCGTGTTCCATTTCGTGTGTTGCCAGCCTATTACCAATTTTTAGATTCCTTAATCTTTAATGAAATGAGTTCAAAATGACACCTAAAACGATTTTAAACCACTGACATGACGCACTTCGTTGAGTTAACCGTCGTTTGACTTCTTATCTATTTCGAGGAGCTATTTATGCGTCTTACCTTGAAGACGAGTGAAGTTATTCGAGGTGAATGGTACCAGCCCAAGCCTTTCCTATCTGTTTCTAGAAAGCACGTGATCCCTGGCTGGAGTGTGTTGATGCAGTCCAGATGAAAAGGGAGGAGGAGCGTAGGAGGAGTCAGCCTGGTGAGGTTATAAAAGCACCTACGCAGCTGCTGGCAAGGCACCTTTCCACGCACTTCCTATCAGGCGATACCCCCCTCCATCCCTCGACCGTCCTGTGCGGCTTTTGAAGCAGCGGGTCAAACAACACGCTAACACTGGAGCTGTAAAATTAACAACGGGGTGAGTACACAACGGTTTTTTTTTTGAATGGAAGTGTTATTTTTATGTCATTTCGCGTGGGCAAATTCAGACGTTTTTCCTCTTAAAACTGCATTGATGTTACATTGTAAACGGTAGCTGCTAACCTTTTGTTGTCTGACGTTGAAGTTAAATCTGTCATAATAACCGTCAACTCGCAACCACAAAAGTGCTAACAAGCGACTTGACCGTTTGCGAGCAAATGTACTGAACTGTTTTATATCCATGGTTACGAGCATAGATTTAGAACTGTTCTGTTCTATATCCATGGTTACAAGTTGGAGCAGTGCTCACGACTTGACCGTTATGGCTCGGAAGAATGGTAACATTAGCTTCCCTGCGGCTGTTGTAGCGACTGCTATCTTTAGCCTACTATTTAATTAACTGAGCGCAGCGTGACTTTCCGACATATTTGCATAACCAAAACTGCAGTATTTTCCTACCTAAACTGTGCGTTTATCTAAAGATGTGTCCGCTTAACGAGGCTTATGTAAAGACGGCTCCAACTAAACTAACAACTAAGCTAATGGTGGGTGACGTTGTAGTTAGCCGTAGCTGTTGTTGATACACTCATTGTTTTTATCTTGTTTATCACCGAATAAGAGCAAACTAGCTTTATTTGGTAATTCATTAATTTAAAGTTAAACGTAGCGAGAGTTTTGGTGATAACACGTTGGTATTTTGAGTGAATGCATCGTCTAGTAGTGGTAGGTTTGTAAAGCTAAACCGTGTATTTTTTTGTGTTGTATTGTGCACCCAGGGCTCCCGTATAAAGCGCCGCAGCAAAGCTGACCAGCCAGCGCAGTGTGATCACTTGCGACTCTCTCTGAAACGAGTTTGTGTTTCGGAGAAGTGCAAATTGATATCCCAAAACCACTGCCGCCGCCGCCTCACATCCACCAAAAGAATCACCCCTAATCGAAGCAAAATGGTGCAGAACAAGATGACCGAAGTCACTGGATTTCATCGCTCTTTCAAGGTGAGTTTTACATATTTTTTTAGGTCCTAAATGTAGATCTGCTGTCCTTAAAAGCCTTTTGGGAAGTCCCTATAATGAGAGCACATTTGTCATTAGTATGAGAGGAGCTCATCTTGCTATATATAAACACATCTGTTGGCGTCTCAAACCGTTTGGCTGCCACAACGTGCTGTGTGGCTTCGCCCTCACCTCCTCCTCACGTGTATATCTAGATAATGAAAGTTTTACTGCAGTAGTTCACAGATAAGGTGTGAATACCTGCGTCAGAAAGGGTCTTCCATTCATATTTAGCAATATACTGAATGTGTAGTCTTAGATAGGGTCAACTATTGATTACCTTTCTCTTACAGGCGGTTTTGTGTCATTTCAGGTCATGGTTGGGGTGGGGTAGATAACTAAAGACCCTTATCGGTTATGACTTACAGTTGACGCTCTCAGTTAATAGCTGTCATTGATAACATATCTTAACAAGCACGTTTGTTTTTTTCCATTGTTTGTTACTCCCTCTAGGGCCATAATCCATTCGAATCGGACAGCATCACTAAAAATGGATCCCATCTTCTTGATTCATTCAATTTTGATTCCTCCCCAAGACATGGTAAGTGTTTTGACTTTGTGTTGTTGAAAACTTACTTTCCTGTCAAAATTGTATTTTTTTTTTTTACTCGTAACAAAAACATTTGCATTGGCCTCACATTTAGTTTTAGTGCTTTTCTTTTGATTTTGTTTTGGTTCTTGCCCTAACCAGCATGTCATAATCTAATGCGCTCCTGTGTTGACAGACATACCTTCCAGCCAGCCTATCGACATCCCCGATGCCAAAAAGAGAAACAAGAAGAAGAAGCGTTGCCGGGCAACTGACAGTTTCACTGGGAGATTCGAGGGTAAGAGCTGTTGCCACAAACTAGTGAGGTTCTGATTCTTTATAAAAACTTAGGATGCACGTCAATTGTAGTATATTGATAAATAAATGCCCCACTAACTCCAATAGCATTTTATAGTATTCCTCTTAATTCTTGAAATTTTTCGACATAATGAAAAAAATCTTCTTTTATCTGATTTTTTTTTTTTTTTTTTTTTTAAATTTTCTCTCCTGTGGCCCTAATACTATTCTGTACTTTAGTATGTAGTGTAGTAAAAAGAAAGAGTATGTGATTTGGAATGCAGGGTTAGCATATAATTTCTAACTTGTCTCAACTCTGTGCCACAGATGTCTACAGGCTGCAGGAAGAGCTATTAGGAGAGGGCGCTTACGCTAGAGTGCAAACATGCATCAACCTCATCACCAACAAAGAGTACGCTGTCAAGGTGAGCAAAGCAGACATTCCCACTCACGTTAACGCTGACTGCAGTACATCTGAAAACATTGTGAACAGAGTCCTGACTTCTCTCAAGTCTGTGCTTCTCTCTTGTGTCTGTGAATGTCGCATTTGCCGCATAAGTGTTACTTAGCAACGACACCTGTGTGACAGGTGCCACGGCTAGTAATCAATACAGAGATGTTACTTTTCTAGGACTTTATAATTGGTTACTTTATCATTTTATATGAGGGGTGAATTGAGTGATAAAATGTCTTTGTATGTGAAGTAGCCCTTTGCTGCTACATACTGTTGAATAGCTCAATGGAATGAGGCTTATATAGACATGGGTCACTGTGTCCCATGTTGTATACTCTTCTTTGGTTCTTTAGAAATCTTTTTGAGGAAAAGTGTTGATCCCCAGGCAGAATGTTTTAGAACGGTACAGTGTACATTATGCAACATTCTATAGAGGGGGGGGGGGGACTAAATGCACCAGAGTTAAGCTTTAAAAGCAAGTTTTCAACAGCGTCATCCATCTTTGTTTTTCTCCCTTAGTTTAGCTGTCTATAGCGGATGTCTGCAGGCTTCTCATCTGGGCTGTGCTTGTGCTGAACTATTTTTTTTTTTTACACTAGCAGGCACGTCCCTCCCCAATGTTTTTATAGTTTTTCAGCCTATCAGAGCGCTGTAAGGGGAATGCCCACCCCTGATTTTTTTTTTTTTATTTCTTTTCTTTTTTCGCTCTTTTCTTCACTCCTGTTGCCTACAGGGGCCGCTCATAGTGAGAACATTGTGTACTGGTAACTGGGCCAAAACAAAAGCCACACAGGGCGGAAGGGGCGGGGCTGGCTGCTGGGTGAGAGTTATGACCCAGTGTGTTTACATTGCTTTGTTCTGCTTCTTTCTTAGAACAGTCTGACTCTTGTGGACTTTGTGAATACATGTCTTAAAGTCACGCGCACTTCCTGCAAAATTCCTATACATAAACATTTTACTTCCTCCATTTTTTTTTTTTTAGAAACGCATATTATGAAATCTCTTCTTTGCTGATGTCTTAGAAAAGTAGAACTTTGGCTTTGTTTTTCCCAATACAAGTTATTGGCCCCCTTATTCCTTTTGGGACGCTGGATCTAAACACTTAAAAAGCTAGTTTACTTTAGTTTACTCGATTACACGTTTGAGTTCTTGCCAGTTAAAGGCTTGTTTTTCCCACAGAGCAAGTGTCCATGTCATAGCACTAAATATTTCAGAGGAATGGGAGCTGAAACTGGTGTCACATGGGGATGATCTGTTGATACTGTTTACCCTGGGATGCTTGGGTAGATCCCTTGGGGGGGAGGAACTAGCAGCCAGGCTGGTCTGCTGTTATTGGGAGGTCATTTAGGAGTCTGGAGGGGGGCTCAGACTGCTACTGCCAGATGTCCTGTCTCTTCTCCCCTCCCCCCTCACACAGGGGAGAGTTCTGTGTGTGTGTGTGTGTGTGTGTGTGTGTGTGTGGGGTGTGTGCGTTCCTTGTTTTGCAATTGTAACAAAAGCCTCGGAGCACCAAGGACGTGCAGAGGGCTGGGCAGTGCAGTGTGCATGCCGACGCAAAGCTCTGGTTCCAAACAAATATAAGCCCCTCTCCTTATATTTCACGGCCCCGGGTGTATGACTGAAACGTGCACTGGGATAATGCCTGCCTTCCTGTGAATACCAATACTTCCCTGCTGTCTAGTATGGTAGAAACAGATTTAGGATGTCCCAATACATGTGGTCAGATGCAGGATGCTGATGAATGCCCGGATTTTATTTCAACAGCTATATAAGCAATTTCAAGGCGCATTGTTATGAAGAAAGAACTGAAGTAAAAGTATGTCCCAATTGTATGCCTACTGCATGCAGACTAAGTACTTGTTATGATCAGCTGTAGTAGCCAATAATCAAAAGAGTATGCGATTTGGAACGCAGGGTTAGTAGAAGCTTGTTTTGCCGAATGCTGTTGTCATTCTGATCTGCGATTTGGATAAACGGCCATAAATCCACTCCCTTGCAAATAGCTGCTGACCCACTTATCATGTAGATAATGCATCCTGTTGGCTGGGCCCGTGTTTTGCATTCTGCACATGTCGGTTATCAGGGCGAGAGGTTTGTGTGAAATATGATCAGGAGGGAAGTGAACTGATTGGGGGGCTAGTTGCTAGTTTTGCTGCTGACTCAGACGCTAACAGTGCAGCGGCCTCTTGTCTATTCATTAATCCCAGACGCACACTGCAAACTTTGGGCCCCAGCGCGCTTCAATAGCAGCTGTAATCCAGCTCCCAGGAAGAGAAACATGGCAGCCAACACCAGCCCCCACACAATAACATAACACGGGGCTGGAAAATTCAGGCCTTTTGCTCCGGTGTCAGCAGTCTATTATTCTGTCTCACTTGGCAGGACGTGCAGCAGGTGGCAGGCCCCCTTCTGTGCTCTAGTTCCAGCAAACAGGTTATATTTAGACCTGTTTCTTTGTGTCAACACATTTAGATTATTAGCTTGGAACACTTAGTGCCTCCTGAAGAGCAGTTAAGGTTTAAATATGGGTCACACATGATGGGGCTAAGTTTAGAGCTGGCTGCCTTTTTTTGTTCTCATTCAGTTATGTCTTGGCTTTGCCAGCTGCGCTCAGAAAGTAGGTTAAATTCTCTTTTCAACTGTCAGGAGGTTTGATAGAGGTAGAAAAGTGGGGAAGTGTGCAGGTTTGATCAGGAGTAAAGCATTTAAAGGGTGCATTCAGCGACTTGTCAATCACGTTTTGTCAAAATCACTGACTATCTCCTTACGATCCTCTACCTGTTCGCACTCCCAAAAAAATCCAGTGTTAATACACAGCCTAGGCTCTGTAAATGGGCATTTTGCTTGCTAAAGTGGGCAATCTCCAGAATCGCTGACTCCACCTTTTTTTTTTTTTAAGGGCGCTGCATCATTTAAAATCTATAATCAGTGCAAACCGCCTGCTGTACAGTAAACACAGCCCTGGGTGGGGCTTTGTGGTGCAATGTTATGGTGACAGCCTTCACCCACACTATTAACTCTTTAACTGGTCTGGTTGGCTCGGCTTGGTTCATAAATGTCCTCCTCCGTTTCTACTGCTGTGGAAAAACACAAAGGCAATGAAAGCAATGTGTTTCGTGAGCTATTTTTAGACGGTGTGACTGTGACTTACCCATTCTGTTATTGTGTTGCAGATCATTGAGAAAAGACCAGGGCACAGCCGCAGCCGAGTCTTCCGTGAGGTTGAGATGCTCTACCAGTGCCAGGGCCATAGGTAATGACCAACAATAGTAGTACATTCACTTTTTATTTTATCTGATTGTACTTTTTTTTATATATATATTTTTTTTTTATGTTGTGTCCAAGGATTGTGTGGGGTGGGGGTTTTAGATGTTTGTATGTTTACATAAAAAAAAAAAATCAATAAAAATCATTTATGGGGGGAATTTTTTTTTTTAGAAATATTCTTTACATGTATATATATATATATTTTTTTTTAAGCGATGTCGACAGTGCATATTGATGACCATTTATGTGAAATATGCAAGAGATTAAAGCCAGTGTCACAGTTCAGTTAAAATGCCCCCTGATGAATGTTTAAAGACATGCCACAGAATGACTGACCCACATAGTGCATGAATCATGGCTGGATTACCACCGGCTCATATTTTCTTTTCTGTTTATTTTCTCCAGTAACATCCTGGAACTGGTGGAGTTCTTCGAAGAAGAAGACAAATTCTACCTGGTCTTTGAAAAGCTGAGAGGAGGTCAGTCAAACATTTAATTTTTTAATTCTGTAATGCATTTGCCCATACCATTTGATTTGTGTATGTGTCGAGGCATTCATTATATGATTTTTTTTTTTTTTTTTTTTTTGCTTTTAAATTGTGCTAATAACCTTGTTTTTCCCCTCTCCCTACCAGGGTCAATCTTGGCCCAAATTCACAAAAGACGACACTTCAGTGAGAAGGAAGCCAGTGTGGTCGTGCAGGACATTGCCAGTGCTCTAGATTTCCTGCATAACAAGGGTACGATTACTCTTAAAGGCCTTTTTTATTACTCTCCTTGATCATCGAAAGGTTATACAATCCCAAGGCTATTATATGCATGCCTTCAAATGGGGCTTGTGTAAGTTTAGACTTAACAGAAACTAAAATGGATCATGTTTGTTGGACTGGACAAAATAGCCTGTCCGATTTTCAAACTAATATAATACTTGTTCCTTCTATCACAATGGCTAGATGTTACGAACTGATTTTATTATTATTTTTTATTAAGGAATGGCACATAGAGATCTGAAGCCGGAAAACATTCTCTGTGAGAGCGCCGATAAGGTGAGTTTACTGCAAACATGTTTATGAAACCAATTAGTTCAAAGGGCGACTAATGTGGTGATAAACTGTGATATAGTCTTATCTAAAACGGTGATACGAAACCCTTTTGTAATGATAAACATACAGCGAAAATATCTGCTCTCACAAGTGGATACTGTAATCCACTCAAATGATATGAAATCAAAATATTGATGATTTTTATGATTCTGAACCTATTGTGTCTTTGTCAGATTTCTCCAGTCAAGATCTGTGACTTTGACTTGGGCAGTGGGATCAAGCTGAACAGCGACAGCTCCCCAATCTCTACCCCAGAGCTCCTCACTCCCGTAAGTCCACATCAAACACTTTAGATGTATTTTTCAGCCACCAAAATGCTGTTGTATGTTTGAGAGGGAGAGGCACGCAAACAACATGAGGTATAGTGAACTTTCCAGTGGGATTGTATCTACTTGTTGAGATTTGAAGAAGGCTGTCAGATTGTAAAATCAGTCTTTATCATGTTGGACCGCCTTGCTTCGTATTGGGCAATCCTTTAGTGGCCTGAGAATGGTGTTTTTTTTTTTTATAGGTTATTGTAGTTTAGATTCTCTGAAATGACGTGCATTGCTTCTGAAATGACGTGCAATGCTTCCTAAATGTCCCTGGCTGGCTTTTTAAACTTTTCCCTTATCTTGTGCCATATCGGCGACACTTCCCTTAGTAGTTTAATGTCAACGTCCTGTTGCTTATCGCACGCAAATAGTGAGGACAATGTCCATGAGTTTATGCGGGGGTTATGATTGTTTAACAAAGTATCAGGGAAAAAGCCCTTTTTGCAAAAGTAGAACTGGCAAGCTCTTGATTTTGTGTCAACACACACAGTCGTAGGAGGGCTTGATGGATGGGCCGTAGCAGGTGAAGGCTAGCAGGAATGTAGGAGTGGGTTGGGGAGTTTTCTACACTTGTAACTTCATCTTGCTTCAGCTAATGACTAGAAGGCCCATCCCCTTAGACTGACTGACTGTCTGTGTGGGGCGAGGGGATTTGGGGCCATGAGACCTCGTGTTTAGTCTACAAGGGATTACATGTATGACCCAAAGGATTGTGTGTTTGTTTCTGAGTAGTCGGGCTGTTTTTAAGTTTAGTTTATTTCTGTCATTTTCCAGCTTATAGACAACATGCTTAGGCAAGACGTTGGTAAACAAAAATGTAGTCAATGCCTTAAAAACTAAAATATAAACAAACTTTTATACAGGACTGTCCCGAAAAGATATATGCGGAATTCTTAGCTTACTGCGCCTACACTTTTAACATTACTTTACTTGCATGTTACAAGGCAATGAAAGGTCACAGAAACCATCTATATACATTAAATAGGCTTTTTGTCTACCCCAACAATCCCCTAACATATTTCATGTACACTCTTAGCATTCATACTTCAGTTATATATTTGTCAAACATCTTTTTTTTCACTGCAAGACTTACTCTACTGCAAAACATTTAAATGGGATAAAAAGCTTTGTGTACAAGGCACAGCAACATAGCCTTGGTCTGTAATAATAATAATGAGACCTCAGGGAGAAGAACACAGGGACTTTCTTACAAGGCCACTACATCCGACGATAGAAGACGTTGTTCTAGTGAAACCAAAACACTCTCTCTCATTTCCCCTTTTCTCTCTCTGTGTGGTACGGGGCAGAAAAACATCCATCTAGCCCTCTTATCTCCGCCCAGCCACTCACTCACTGGCCCCAACCAACCCTAGTGCTGCTCTGCGCTTTCTTTATGGCCCCTTTCATACAAAGGCTGCTGTGCATAACATAAGGCTTGTTCTAGAATGTTTCAGCCCTTTGCCCATATACCTAGCAACTGCCATGTGATTGGCTGTGGGAGTGGGAGTGGGAGTGGGAGGGGGAGGGGAATATGGGTGGGGTTAGAAACAGGCCCCAGTATGTTGCTTTGCTGCTCATGCGCACTGGGCTTGTTTTCCTTGTGCCTCGATCACAGGAACAATGTTATCTGATTTTTCATCTCACTATTGGCTCTCGTTCATCCTGCCCCCTCACCCCCTCCCTCCCCCCACCCTCTCTTTCTGGCCACACATTCCTACAGTTGCTGTTGCACAACACGACACACCACACCGTGCAGTTTGCTGTATTTGCTTATGTTCTTAATACAGGAGAATGTGGTCAGGTTAGCTTTATGTAAGGGCTGAAAATGTATGTTCACAGTACAGGACATATTTATTTTGTTGTGCTGTAATGCAAGCCAGAATGGTGTTAACGCTAGTGGGGGATGTCTCTAGGAAAAGGCTGTTTTTGGTTACTGAGAATATTCCTCCTGATAAAACTGAATGTGTTCAGTTTACTTCATGTAAGGGCTCCTTGAAAAATGTAAGTTCATAGTGGATTATTTTTTTTGTGCTCTTGTGCAAAGCAAGAATGATGGTTACATAAGAGGAGGGTCTCTCTAGGAAAAGGGTCTTTTATGTGGCAAAGCATTGTTCCTACAGAATGTCTAGTTAACTTTATGTAAGGGCGGTTTGAAAATGTATGTTTACAGTGGACACATTTATTTTTTTGTGCCGTTATGCAAGCCCGCATGGTGTTAACACTAGAGAAGTGCCCGTCTAGGAAAAGGCTATTGTTATGGTACTAACATTTTCGGACAGAATATGTCTAGTTAACTTTATGTAAGGGCTGTTTGATAATGTAAGTATATGGAGTAGACATCTTTTTTTCTTATGCTCTTAATACGAGCCAGAAAGACGGTAACACAAGAGGAGACGAGCCCTTTCTAGGGAAAAAGGCTATTTTAGTTTACCAAGAAACATGAACATGTGTCTGCCTGCCTGTCATCTTTTTCTTGACAAGAAATAAATCTTGGCTGTTGGGATGTTGATGCCGCACGTGTGCAGCAGCAGTTGAGAAAGGAAAAAAAAAAAACGTGGGAAGTGCAACAAGATGCGACATGCATTTTTTTCCAAAACAAAAATAAACTTGCAGTAATTGCCCTTGTTGGTTTGTTGACGCAGTTTTGCGGGCGCAGCTGCTTAGAACAGGTCTGTTGCTGCTTCCTGTTTAAGCCTCTTGAGATTATCCTGAGGTTTTTACAATGGGCAGAGGAGAGGTGTGTCGTTCAGTATGGCCTGATCAGTCACATGGGCTGCAGGAAAGTCCCACGGCTGCCAGTTCCAACAAATCCTAAGCGCTATCATCAGCTGATTAGCGGCACCTTCCTACCTACCGACAGCTTACAGGATGCGGTGATGCGAGTTCAGCAAGGTGCTTTCCTCAACAGGATGTTTGATGTGCGTTTGAGGTTGCAACCAAGGACTCGTGATAACTTTCCAGAAATCGCCTGATTTCCTTTTGTACTTTCCCACATACTCACAGCTGACTATGAAAGTATGTGGTTTGCATGCAGTAGGCACACAATTGAATGATACTTTTACTTGTTTTTTTCATCATAACAACACGCCTTAAACTTGCCTCTTGCTTGGTTTTAAATAAATGTTGTTCTATGTTTTTTAAATTCTCTTTATTGTAAACAAATGAGCAGTACAGAAGAAATCTGTTTTCAGTACACAATCACTGCCCTATCAAAAACAAATGGTGCTTGGAGAGCAGCCCTTATTTCCCTGACACCCCCCCCCCCCCTGACTTCAGCTCTTATCACTAGAAGTTGCCGGCTGTCCTTGCCATCTTGATACTAACTTGTCTTTGATTGGTGAGGTATTTTTAAACAGCCTTGATAGCTGTTTTGATAACACTGCTATTACATCACCTTTTTAGTTTGAGGGGCACCTTGGTAGCCAAAAATATCCCTTTTTTTTCTTCTTGGCACCGGTCCTAAATCCTTGGGGCCTGTCTGTATGCAGTCACCCCAGCAGACATGATGATGTTGTTGGTAGAAACATGGGGGTTGGGTTGGGTGGTTTTGGTTCCAACAGAAGCAGCTTTGTCTGACATTCCTATGCAGTGGATTTCATTACATAAGGGGCGGAAGAGGAGGAGGAGGAGGAGGAGGAGGAGGAGTAGTAGAGAGACAGCTGGGACAAGCTACCAGGGCACAATCCATCAATGTAAACAGATGGAAGGATAGAAGGCCACAGTGGTCTACCAGGATTTAGGCTACAAAGCACTTCAAAATAAACATGGTTGGCTGTGGGGTACAGTTTAGAAAAGAAGAGATCGCTCCAAGGATGGATGCGCTGGTATTCTCAGAACAGCTTTTTAGGAAGTATACTAGTTTGCTTCATTAAGTAAATCTTTAGAAATCTACCAAGAGTCTAAGGATTTGATAAAGTCCTGTCCTTTATGTGTATATATGATTGTTTGTATACTATATATTTCTAATAGCACACATTTCTGATTGCATCTTTCTGTCCATTGCAGTTTATAACTTGTATCTTCACTTCACTGTTAGTCACATCACCATTTTGCATGAAAGGTTCTATATAAAGTGTGACAAACAAATGCAAACTTTTGACATGAGAAACATCTGATTCATATGACTACACACATTTTTAAGTTGAACTAGAGACCTGCCCGTCTTGTTTCCATCACATTAAAGCAGCATGAGGTGTTTTTGTGTTTCCACATTATGTAACCTTGGCTCTGCCCCGGTCTGTACCTCTGCAGGACAACAATCCTCTTTGCCCTGCTCAGTGGTTTGGCCTCGTTTCTCTCCGTAGCTACATAACAAGTCCCCGTCTGCCAGGCTTACATACAGATGGACAGTCAAAGCAATGAATCACTGCTTCTCCCTACTGGCTCTACCCACTCACTAACCTGCTTTGATTCAGCCTAGCCCTACCCGCCTCCAGTCTTAGAATTGAACACAATGTTCCCATGTTAAGTCTCCATTCAAATTGAGAAAAGCTGTATAAGGCCTTTTTTAAATGGACCCGTCCGTCTCCAGCAGCCATGAGCATGTGACTGTCACAGGCTGCCTCCACTGAACACAACTGGGCCCACAGCGTTTAACACTGGCAACCACGAGGTATCAGCTGAGGGAAGGAATGTAGGGCTGCAGCAGAGAAGAGAATGGCTTGTTTTCATTTTATAAAGCCCTCTGGAAACCTGGGCTAAAATTGTAAATAATATATATAAATACTTGTGTTGTCATAAAAACCAGAGCATAGCCCGCCCTCGTCTAAACCAGAGCTTCAATAAAGTGTATCAAACTATGACAATATCTTTGTATTGGGTTGATAAATATGCCTATAGCTATTTTCAGATGCTTTACTATCATGCAGCTAACTCCCCAAATAACATGGAAGGATTTTGGTTTGCTATTCGGGTGCTTTTAAAATCCTTTTCTGCTGTTGCTAACAAAGTATTTCTTGTCTTGTGTGTTCCAGTGTGGGTCAGCAGAGTACATGGCCCCCGAGGTGGTGGAGGCCTTCAGCGAGGAGGCGACCATCTACGATAAGCGCTGTGACCTGTGGAGCCTGGGGGTTATCCTCTACATCATGCTGAGTGGATACCCGCCGTTCGTGGGTCGCTGCGGAGGGGACTGCGGCTGGGAACTGGGGGAACCTTGCCACACCTGCCAGGTAAGAATATGATGCATTTGAGCTTAAATCTCTTTGCAGGACTTTAAGGAAAAGTTCAATTTTATTTATTTTGTCTTTAACTCTTTGATGCGAGAGAAGGCTACAGAAACCATGACTTAAACCATGTGTGCATTTTTTATTTTTTTTTGAAGAAGAAATGGTCAAAGGTCGCTCATCGCTAGTTAGCTTAGCTCAAACACTGTTGGTCAATAGGTTGATTGACGCAACAAGCTAAAAAACAAATGTTGACTTAAAGTAATGCTAAAACAATTAGCATAATGTCTCCATCCAGGTAAATCTAACTTTCTTTTTTTTTTTTTTTTGTCCGTTTTTCTAGAACCATTTGTTTGAGAGCATCCAGGAAGGGAAGTACGAGTATCCAGAGAAGGAATGGGCTCACATCTCCTCAAGTGCCAAAGACCTCATATCCAAACTTCTCGTCCGCGACGCCAAAAAACGCCTGAGTGCCAACCAGGTGCTGCTGCATCCCTGGGTGACGGGGGTGAGTCTCAAACCATCAAGCACATTGAATTTTATATTTATTTATTTCTGTCTTTTTAAGAGACACGTTTTTGTTGAGCTAGTTGTCGCAGTTTCTAATGAATTGTTTTTGTTTCTTTTCTTCAGGGCGCTTATTACGCTTTCCCATCAAACTTCCTGCATCAAAGGTGAGAGACTGTAACCTTTACAGAATACTGCATTACTTTGGACATTAGGATGTATATTTGTCATTGTATTGCTACAGCAAAATGTGGCATTAGTAATAAATAATATTATTTTTATTTTTCTGAACACTCAAAGTAAAAATCCAATAGTAATTAATAAGAATAGAATACAGTTTAACCCCACTTCTGTTTCATAGTGCACATTTGAGCCTCGAACATAATTCGTTAGCCTCATAGCATTATTGCCTAAATCATATTTACTCTACATCTACTCTATTCTATATCTACTTTACCCTGCTCTATAACCCTTAAAATATGACTTAGGCAATTATGCTATTAGGCTAACGAAAAGTAAATGTAGAATAGATTAGATGTATAGTAAAAGTAGAGTAAATATGAGTTAGGCAATTATGCTATGAGGCTAACGATATGCAACTTGTCTGTAATGATTTCATTCCTAATGTCTTTCCCCCCTCTTCTCTTGCCCACCAGAACCAGCAAAGCCAGGGATCTGACGTTCTTTGCGGACAAGGCGATGGCAGTGAACCGTCAGCTGGCGGAGCAGGACGACATAGCGGACCAGCAGCACCACGAGGCGCCGTTCATCATCACCGCTCGGGGCAAGTCTCTGCGCCTCTCCAGCTCTAACCTGGCCCGGCGCAGACAGAGGGACAGCCTGCCCAAAGGAGGGCCCGTGTCTGCCGCAGAGCTCCGCCAGCTGCTGGCCCCTCTGGTCATCGTGGGAGACTGTGCCTGAAAACTTTTGTGTCATTTCCCTCTCGACCCCTACAAAATGGACATCCGACCTTTTCCGTTTAAAAAGATTCAAAGTCCACATTTAAAAGACTCTCCCTCTCCGATACCGGCCCTTATATCTCTCTCACCCTGACTGGACTCCAGCTGGCCCGGGCTGGTTCCTTTGCCATTCAAGGCGTTTTCTTGCCTCACTGTAAAAGGGAGATTATGCTCTTTTTTGAAAAATGCCTTCTGCCCTACTGCAGCACTTCTGAAGCACACGTCAGCCCAGGGCCTGCATATAGCAAACACACACACAGGTATATGTATGTACATATGTGCACGTCGGGGTGTTGAGAGTCGGGCCGGTTAACGATATGGGAGAGAGAAGTATTTTCTAAGTTATGTTAAATTGTCTTTTTCATAACTCAGTTCTGAAGAAAAATCTAAACATTTTATTGTTATCTTCTTCTTTGAAAAATAAGCTCAGACACCAAAGGACTAAACCTGTTGTGCTGCTCCCACGTTACAACTTGGATCCACTGTGAATTATTACGTTATCTGGAATGTTCTCTTTGCCTGTATGTATACGCATGAATGGCCCATCTGCAGATACACACAAGCTTATGCAATATGCCAAGATGGAGGCTGTTCCTGTCCCGAAAGGATTCAGTTTAAATGGGTTACTCGGAAGGGGGCTGTTAGCCGAAATTTGGCTTGGGGACTTAAGATATAATTTTTATATACACTTTTTTTTTTTTTTTTTTTTTTTTTCCATCCAAAGGTTCCTCAACACTGAGCCTCTTGTGTAAAAGTTCATGATTAAAAACAAGCACTCATTCATCTAGCCTGGTGGCCGTGCACTTAATGCTACCCATAGCTACGAATGTCAGCCATGATTTACTTGTTGCACCAATTCATACGAACGTGTATGCCAACTTTATTATCAGTGGCCACACCTTTTTTTTTTTTTGTGTTCATATGAGACCATCAAGCAAGTGTAATAATATGGAATTAAACTATTACACCCTGAAAAAGTAGACTTTTCTGAGCTAAGCTATGAAGTACATCTGTTATGTTGGTGCAAGCTGATTATGTTTTTAAAAACGGCTAGGCAAATTAAATTGGGTCAGTGTTCCTTTTTCATTGTAGAGAATTCATGACATGTCCCCTTGCCACAACCACATGCATTTTTTTTTATTTCCCTCAAAATCAATTTACGCATTATAATTTAAACATTGACCAGTAAAAGGTTAAAAACTCTCAATGGTGGTTTTGAAAGAAGCACATTTTTGCCGATTTAACCCAAAGTGTTGTTTATTACTCAAATACATTCGATACAATTCCCAAGGGTTCACTATTGACCGACTTATCTTTTATCAAGACATCCCTTTCAAAATAAAGGGCATAACAACTTAAAATTAATTTCATAAGAGGCAGAAAAAATATGGAAAAAAAACATTCCACAAAAAGAAAAAAAAACAACAAAAAAAAAGTCTTCCTGGATGTGTAGCTGTATTAAGTTTACTTTATTTTTTCATGTGTTGAAAAACTCCATGTCAATGTGCCACACTGATGATTTTTTTTCATTTATTTTTTTCTTTCTAAATGGCTGTCAAGCTTTTTATTTTCTATATGGTTTTCATGCAGGTGTCGTTCAGTTCAGGGTGAAACACCGGATGTTTTCCTTTTTTTTTTTTTTTGGTATTTTGTGTTAAGAAAGTTCAAAGTACGTGGTGTGTGTGTAAGATGTTGGAAAAGTTAAGTTGATCTGGAGCGTTCATGCCCAGGGAAAGTGATTTTATTTTTTTTATGTTTAAAGCTATAGTGCGTATCTTCTGGTGCGCCCCCCCCCCCCCATGAGGAATTCTCAGTAATTATTACAACATTGTCAGCGCAGCTACATGATATAAGCCCTCTGCGATTGCTCATGGATTTTTATAACTTCTGCTGTACGTCCAGGTTTTTTCTTAGCAGTAGAATCGACAACTGAAACCGTTCCTGAGAATTTTCTGAGTTCCTGCACCAGTGTCTGGGGAGGGGGGGCAACACCAGTTTGTAAACGCTGCCACTTTTCAGAGCTTTGTGGAGCCAATAGGCTTGATCAACTTATTTTGGTGATGGCTTGAATGTAACCGGCATTCATTTATATGGGAAAACCTACGCACTATAGCTTTAAGAGTTGGCAATAATATTTTTTTTTGTTTTTGTTCAGATATAAAGTTCATTAAGCTCATTCTGAAGCTGACAGGTAATGGATGGGTGGTGAGGTTTTCATAACACTGTAGCCATTTCACCAAAGACGGTTCAAGTCACGACATTGAACAAAACGTGTAAATCCATCACCTAACAGTGACAAAATGGGGGAACTTTTTTGATTGTCCGTGTCCTGTTACCAGCACTGCAGCAACGGTACTATGTTAAAATGGCTCCCTTGGTGTCAAAAGGACCCATTATGCTGATAAATAGGACACTGAAATGGTTCTAAAAAAAAAAAAACTTTCTACAAGATGCATAGTTATGGGGGTTTATGTCTTATACTAAGACTTACTTGAATTTGTGTATGCAGCTGTTTCTTCTCCGTTTGGGAAACTACTTTTTGCTATTGGTAAACTTTTAAAAGCATTAAGCTAACGATCAAGGCGATCTTGGGGTCTTGAAAACATACCAATACAGTTCAGTATTCTGCCTTTTTCTCTCTCTCCCTTTTTTTTTTGAGCATCTTACAAGTTAAGTCCCTACTTTTTTGATAGGGTTGGATACTCAAAAAACAAAAAAAAACAACGCACAGACTTCTGGCCAAACTCTAGTAATAGCCTGAATGGTATATAGTTGAGTTTTTTTCTTGGTCCTGACCATTTCTACCTTTGTCAAAAATTGCCGGTAGCTTTTTTCAGACTGCCTTTTAACGGGGACAAAATTATATCCTTTAATCCTAGCAAAACTTTTTTTTATATTGTACAAGTCATTTTTTTTGAAGTAAGGAAAGTGTTAAAAAATCAACTCATTCATTGAAATGGACAGTCTCATCATACCAACTACCAACACCATTTATGAATGTAGCCCAACAGGCAAACGCATTTACAATCCAGCAACATTTATCACATGTTTTATGAAGATAGTTTCATGGACATAATGTGGGGTTTTTTTTCTGTCAATGTCGATAGCATTTCTCTACTCATTTTTGGACATTTTAACACTGAAATCGAACCCGAACCCATTGTAGTTAATGGGAAAGAAATTTGAAAATTAATACATCCCTTTTTTTCCCAGTACAATTTTTTTTTTTTTCTGATTTCAAATAAGCACTTTACTGTACCATGTGAATGATTGCGGTTCACTCAAGGCAACATTTATGACAGTTGCTACAGAATTTTGTATTGTTTTCTAAAAAAAAAAATAATAAAAAAATGCAATAAATGCTTTGAGCTACCGTCTCGTCTGTCTGCTTACTGTAATGCCACTGTATGTTTCTCAACGTTTTTATCAATAATGTCCCCTCCTTTTCAAATACTTAATTTAATCATTTTATAATAATTTTAATGCTTAATTAAATTGTAATATTTAGCACCATTTGACCGGCTCCATGCAAAAGCCTATATAAGAAATTACAATGGTGATTTGCCATCTGTTTGATTCATTAAATGACAACATTGTTACTGAAAAAGACTTGCAAATATAAACAGTAATCCTCATGTTATAATACAGCGATTCTGGAGAAAGCTTGTAACACACTCACACGTCAAAATGTTGCTATAGCTACGGTGGGTTCCTTTGTTTACATACCAGTTTACAGAGCCTAGGCTGTGTATTAACACTGGATTCTTTTTCAGCACAGAAATCACTGTCTCATTTATTAAACAACATCGTGACTGAAAATCACTTGCTATTTTAAACTAATTATAGTCATAGTACACTTTTAATTGAGTGTGAAACATGTTTAATTAACTTATATCTCCAAACTTTAAAGGTGCAGTGTGTAATATGACATCATCAAGAAAGTTCTACAAAGTTCTAGAATGCAACGCTCCCTGGGTAACCCCAACCCTTTAGAATAATAACAGAAGCTACAGTGGCCTTCAAGTACAAGAACAATTCTACATTTTAAACAATGCACCTGATGACATTCCAACTATGACACTTTCAAGATGGCGGCACTAGGCCTTGGTCCAAAATATGCAGAAATATGGACATATATGAGACCCTTTCTAAGCGAAAAATAATTATTCCAAAAAAAATTTTCAGCTATTATGCACTAAATTAAATGTACTTATGGATATTATAATTACTTTCTACAAAATCTGCTAAGAAATAAAACCCAAAATTCTACACACTGCAGGTTTAAGACTAGAATATGTTTGTGAACCAACCTGTGGGCCCTGCTGCTGTAAACAGTAACTTTTCAAGAAGCTTTCTAACTTCAAACAGGGTTCCAGGGATCACATTTTTCTGTGAAAAAAGTTAGTGTATTCAGTTATTTCACTTTACCTTAGACATTTTTTCACTTCTTTGACAAACCTAAAGTTACACAGTGCACCTTTAAGATGGTCAGAATCTTATGGGGATCTTTTAAACTAAACCAAACTAAACTAAAACCTTAAAGGGCACATGTGAAAACAACTGTACTTTTCCTAGAGTGTGTCCATTGCTGTGCCAGTTAGTTTGATATTAACCAACGGTGTTATCTGTTGGCCCAAGGCTGAGGCCGTCTCATCTGATCAGTAGCTGTATATCTCGTTATCAGTAACACACTCCCTGATACCGACTATGTCACATGTGTCCTTTGGCTGTTGGTAAATATGAGCTCTCTCTCTCTCTCTCTCTCGCGCACACACACACACACACACACACACACACACACACACACACACACACACACACACACACACACACACACACACACACACACACACACACACACACACATTTGTACAGCTATACTTGTGAGGACACTCATTGATATTATGCATTCTCTAGTCTAGCCCCTTATCCTAAACCTAACCATCAAAACTGAATGCCTAACCCCAACCCTTACACTAACCCTAACATAAACCTAATTCATACCTGAACCTTAAAACCTAGTGTTAACCCTCAAACAGCCCTTTAAAGGCCTGTCCCAAAGTGAGAACCGGCCAAAAAATGTCCTCACTTTCCAGTAATGTCCTCACTTATAAGGGCTTACACTCAAATTGGTTCTCACAAAAATAGTTGTACACATGAACACAAACACACACGCACACACACACACACACACACACGCACACACGCGCGCACACACACACACACACACACACACACACACACAAACACACACACACACATTGCTTTCACCTTAGCTAGAGAGTCATGATTGACAAGCTCGTTCTGTGGCGACTGATGCAACTTGCTGCAAGATGCCACCTCGTGATCTCCCTGTCATACTAAATGTCTTACTGTATGTACATAATGCTGAAATAACAAAATGCAAGTGTAGGCCTAAGATTAAAACATTGCTTTACTGGTCAGGATATGTCATCATGTGGTTAAAAGAATAACTCGTCTAAAATAAAATAATGTCTGCAGAAATCTTTCTCAAATGTAACTAATGTAGATATCCATGTTTTTAACCTGAGCAATGTCTTAAAAATAAATGTTCAATATATTATATGATTATGATTCAATTCTTCTATTTAAATGTGCTGCACTGTGTTCACATACATGTAGTAAAAAGGTTGAAAAATACAGTCATAAAACCCCCTATACAAAACACCTATAGTTTATAATTGCGTAGCTTCTATTTCAGCCTTTCTTACGTCATAAGGAAACGAGGAAACCAACTGATGCAACAGCAACATGTTTACTGTACGAGCCGCAGAGAACACGTGACCCACCAGACGCGTCACCGGTCTCTGTCTCCCTCTAGTGGCGAGTTCCAGTAAATGCATTCAGAAATTATACAAGTTTAATAATAAAAAAAATATATACACAAGTGCTGTGCAGTGTAGGTTTGGCGCCATCCAGCGGTGGGATATAAACTAAACTAAAGGGCCAAGTTAAACCATTTCAATAAAACATTTTTAAATTGCCTCCTATACTAACTAACTTTGTCCAGTTGACTGTTTGCACCATTTAGTATTTAGAATTTATATAATTTAGCAAATATGGTTTATCTTCATATTATTCTACTTTATTGTATTATTATTATTGTTCCTATTGCACAGTGGCTCAGAGACGAACGCCATTTCCATCCTTATGTATCAGCCTGCATATTTTAAGACTTGATAATAACATTTGACTTGACTTGACTTGTCTGGTGCCTTAAGACCAAATAAAATTGATCAGAGTCTAAAGGAAAAGGATTGTGTGAAAGTGACATTACCGGTCGAGAGAGGGCGCCAATTATGAAGTCACTGATTACATGTGTGTGTGTGTGTCTATCTGACATTATTGTGTGTGTGTGTGTGTGTGTGTGTGTGTGTGTGTGTGTGTGTGTGTTCGATCTGACATTACCGGTTGAGAGAGAGAGAGCGCCAATTATGACGTGACTGATTACCTGGCCCAGCGCACCTGTGAACCACACTGATTGGGGACCGGATGTAATTGGATCACGTGTGTGTCCTGAGTGCACAAAACGCCCGAGCGCGCGGAATGTCTGTTTGAGAGTGGGGCTGCAGGTAGGGTGGTAGGTAGGTAGGTAACGTGTGGAGCATTTTGCGGCTAGAATTTAAATATATGATGGTATCACCTGTCAGGATGGGACATGGTAGGCCTGGTAAAGTCACTGGTGAGTGTACAAAATAATTAAAAAATAAAGTTAAATATTCTCCTTCCAGAGATAAAATGTAAGATAATTTTCATTTATTTTGAAATCCTCTTTTCAGGAAGTTTAAAAAAAAATTAAAAATCAGCGAAGACAATGTGCTGGTTTGATTAACTATATGCAGAACATGTGGTAGCTATAGTCAGTATTAGCCTGTAGCATGTGCTCTGGGGAACTTGTTTTCACAAATGGGAGAATGTTTTACATTTAAAGCTGTGGCTAGTTTATTTTTTTTAATCGTAGCCATTTTAAGCTCCATGATGAATGGAAACTTTAAGTGCCTTATTATAAATTGAGATTTTTGGTTGAGTAATGATGGCGGGGAAAACATGTGATAATGGCCATTAAAGATGTTTGTAGATAGGATAAAATAGGCTATAAATAGCCTACAGACCACATTTAGTAGAATAAACACCTTGTTAATGTAGAATTGACAATTTTATTCATTCTAATATGAAAGAAGACATTTTATGGGAGCAAAATATCCAAATCTCACTTTGATAAACAATGTATTGGTCACATCAATGTCTCTGTTGAAAGCCCCTTCCCCTCAACTGCGCTGTTTTTTCATTTATTTATTTATTAAATGTGTCCGTTTGTCTTATCTCGCCTCACTGCAGAACTAAGTCATGAATCCCGTCAACCCAGAAGTTGTGACGTCCCGGAGCAACAGAATGGACCACAGCAGTTTCTGGAGACCTTTTTTTTTTTTTTTTTTTTTTTTAATATATAATCTGAAGGCACCAATTGTGGTAGCTATTCAGTTTTATCATGTGCTCTGAATTTGTTGTCACACATTAATCCGACATTTAAAGCCCAAATCTTATACCCCAGCTTTAAAGCGAGACTAGGTAGCCTACACTCCCTTCCCCCCCCCCCCCCCCCCTTTTTTTAACGTAACCATATTTAGCTCCATAGCTAAAACATGAACGGTGATATTTTAAGCATAAGCCGGTGTTCTGCACAACAAATGGGCAAATGAGCACATTTTCTACATTATCGAGCTGTTGTAGATTTGTGTTTTTATTTTCGGCCCCAGGACTGCCAAGAAAACTAGGCGCTGGTTACATGTGAATTGTGAAATAAAGTTTTGAAACCCTTGTGTCAGTTTACTTTGCGAAGCAGACTTTTAAAACTACCGCCACTGAATGAGGTGCGCACGCAGGTGTTGCCCTAAATATCACTAGAACGGAAGAAATAAAATTGAAGGAATTAATCAAACTCTTGTATTATTGACTAAAATATCCACCTTTAGACCGGGTGATTTTTTTTTTTTTTTTAGTAGCCATATCAAATACTTTTCTTTGACTAACAGATACTTATCCAACATTCTAGTTCTAAATATGAGTTCTAAACGCTATTTTCCAACATTCCAAACTGTTTGTACCTTTGTTATGGACATATAAAGAAATATCTACAATTATATACCATCTATTTCTTTATATGTCCATGGTGCAAGGGTGCAATGGAACGTCGACGACCTCTGTGACGTCACGTTGAGCGACACGTTTGGTTTGAATTCACGCGAGCTTTCGGTTTTCCTCCCGGACCGAGCCAACATGGCGCCGTAGAGACGTTGTTATTGTTCAGTCGCTCACACCACAAGCTTTCTTTCCCAGTTAAGACAAAGAAACTGGGCAAGAAAAGAGACAGACGGCTTGACATTACAATCTCTGGTTATGAGAGGAACGCCAGGACACAATGTTAAGATCCACCGGCTTCTTCCGAGGGCTCGACTGCCCGTTTTACGCCGACTACAGTGAGGGCAAAGGCGGCAGGAATGGGTGCAACAGACCGTACTGTCACTTCAGACACAGCAGCCAGCAAAGACGGGCGTCCTACGGAGCTCCAGCTGATGTTAAAAGGCAACAGAAAGGTGCTGTGTGTTTCTTTGTTTATTCAAGAATTAATTTTAACACTTTATATGTCTTCAGTGTGTTGGGAAATGTGTCGAAACCAAAACGGTGCAGTAGGCTGAAGGGAATAATCTTTACCGCGCAAGGAAACTCAAATTGATGCATCAGATTCTTGCCGTGTATGCTGTGAACTGAGGAAAAACACGACGAACTATTTAGCCCACACATGGATACAAGAGTGTCATAGTAGCAACAGACCATAACGCATTGTGTTTGGGTGTTCGGTATAGCTATGAAACACACTTCCTACATTATGATGCAATACGGAACCATATATTAAAGTAGCAATGGTAAAAACTAAAAAGTCACAAATGAATAAAGAAAATTAAGTGTTAATTGGGAAATGCATAGAAAAAAGTGCCCTCAGCTGAAGAGTAAAGAGTCCCAAACTTTATCAATGTGAAATATAGTTGTGGCACTTGTAGCGGCTACCAGCAGAGTGAATCATACAATACTACAGTATGTGTGGTGTCAGTTTATGTTCTATATGTAACTCTCTGTATAGCCCGGAATCACAAATTAACATTTGCCTCAGTGGGCTTCACATTGCATATAATATAACAAAGAGTATAACATAATATAAAGGTGAAAATAGTGCGGATGCAGGAGGACTTCAGATGCTGAGTGGGGGACCTGGTCCTCGCCATCTCGTCTCCACCGGGGAAAGTAGAAGAGCACAGACAGAACCAATAAGTGAAACAAAAATAATATTAAAATGCAACTGGCGCCACGTGAACAACAGCCGAGACACAGCTACAGCCACCGGCACGCCCAGACCCAGGGCCAGCCAGACGAGCACCGAAGCCAGGCAGCGAAACACAGGCGCCCATAGCGACGCCTCAGAGCGGAAGGCCAGGCAGGGAAAGATGATTAAAAAACAGTTAAAACGCAAGTTGCAAAGGTTGCCTAGCTCCAGTGTGAGGATACACCGGGAAAAATTAATTACCACAATTGATGCATCTTGCCTCCTATACTATCTGATACTTTCTACATGTCTTAAAAATGCATTTTCTGAATCATTGAAAAAACTACAGTATATTTTTAGCCTGCTTTTGTCTTAACCTCGACCAGTCGCATCATAGGATTGGTGTATCTCTACGCTTGATGGTGTTTTTATGCCCTCAATGCAGCCTTCAAGGCAGCGCTGCCTGGTAGGCTCTATCCCCTAACCTTAACCAGCGCTGTTGGGGGCACAAAACAACAAACAGCCATCCCTACTTGAAAGTCACTTTACAAATCTACTAACTTCACCTTTTTATTTTTTTCTATCAATCAAATTGTATTAAGGGGTAAAACGGGGTTATTCAGTGGGTAGGGTGGTCGACTCGCAACTACAGGGCTGGTGGTTCAACCCCCCGTCTTTCCGCATGTCCAAGTGTCCCTGGGCAAGACACTGAACCCTAAATGTCTCCTGATAGTTAGCCAGCACCCTGCGTGCCGTGGTAGCTGCTGCTGCTATCGGTGTATGAATGTGTGCTCCAGTTGTAAGTCGCTTTGGATAAAAGCGTCTGCTAAATGACATGTCATGAAATTAACCCTTCTTCTTCTCTTGCTTGTATTCGTGCAGAACAAGGCTACGACCCGTTCAACCCTGAGGTAGTGCGGCCGGAGGACCAGCAGAATGGGGACCTCAGTGGGGCCTTGGAGCAGGTCAACAGGGCCATCGAGGAGGCGCGCAACGAGGTGGAGAGAGAGAAACGAAAGCTCTCTCGCATGGGGGACGAACCCTACGACCCGGGACAGAATACCAGCAGCAGTGTTGTTCCTAAGCCTGTCTCTGGCAAACGCAAATCTGCACCTTCTTTTTCTTCTTCTTCTTCTTCTTCTTCTTCGCACATGGATTACAACCCCAGTGAGAAATCCAGCGTGCAGAAATCTGGCAAACGGAAAACGCCGCCGTCTTCTTCACACGAACCCTACGACCCCTGCGATGGCGCCACCGTGTCAAAATCCGGGTCTGCGGGTAAAAGCAAAACTAAACTTTCTTCTCCGCACTTGGCTTACGAGCCGAGCGAAAACACAGTAGTTTCTTCTTCTTCTTCTACAGTTGCTGGTAAACGTAAAAAAACGCAGTCGCGAATGGAGTACGATCCCGGCGACACTACCGGCAGTGTGTCTAAGTCTGGCACGGCTAAAAGCAAATCTCAGACATCCACACACGAACCTTATGACCCCTGCGAAAGCACCAGTGTTTCTCCTTCTAGTGTTTCTACTAGTAAACGTAAACCACCGCCTTCGCAAATGGCGTACAATCCCACGGAGAAATCCAGTCTGTCTTCTTCCTCTGCGGGCGCTAAGAGTAAAGCGTTGCAGTCTTTGCACGAACCATACGATCCGTGCGAAAGCCCCTGCGTCGGTGTCTCTAAATCTGCCTCTGTTAAACGGAAATCGCCGCAATCTTTGTCCTACAATCCTAGCGAGAAATCCAGTGTGTCTCCGTCTGTTGCTAGTAGTAAACGTAAAACAACAACGCCGCCTTCACAAATGGAGTACGATCCCAGTGAGAATTCCGCTGACTGTTCGTCTATGGTTGTTAAAAATAAAGCGCTACCACCACCGCCTTCTACACACATGGCTTACGACCCCGGGAGCTACCAGATCACCGCCGTAGGTTATAACCCCGCGCCGGGCTGTAGCAAATACACCTTGGATTCAGACAACCCAGGGAACAGTAACAACAACAACTCGATGGAATATGTTCCTACGTCCGTGAAAAGGCCCCAGCAGACTCGGACACACACGTACCCGCTCACACCCTCCCCTCCCACCAGCCCGAAATACTCCAACAGCACGTCGACGTCCAAGTGCAAATACACGTTGGATGATTCGAAACCGACGACGGATATGGAGTACGACCCGCTTTCCAACTACACGGCCGGGATTGCGGTGAAAAGCAAAAATAAGTTGACGGACAAAGTCGTCACGAAGGCGGTTAAAACGTACGGTGCTACTAGCAAGACGATAACAATACAGGGATCGTCAGATGAGGAGTATTGTGTAGCGGTGAAAAAGCCTCACCAGCCAAGCGTGGACCCGAAAAAATACTCTTTCTCTGACTCGGACGGCGAGAGCTCGGGAACGGAGTATCGTCCGACTTCGCTGAGTAACGTCCGGGCGAAAAAAGGCAACGGTGGGTCGCTTTGGGAGGCGGTGGTGAGGGAGAAGAAAGACAGAACAGACAGTGTGATGGTGAATGCACTCACACAGAGGAACAAAGAGGACTCCACGGAAGGCCATTCGGACGTCCAGGATGTCGTTAAAGAGAAGGACAATGTGGTAGAGAAAAAGAAAACGGCTACCGGTCGGACGAGTCACGAGAAAAGTGGCAAATCGGAGAAAATCAATAAACTTGAAAAGGACGTCAACAAAAAAACTGGTAGTAAGAGCAGTAGTGGGAGTGGTAGCAGCAGTAAAGAGAAAATATCGAGTAAGAATCTGAACCAGGAGAACAAAAGTCATGGGAAGAAAGACGATAGGAAAAATACTGTTAAGGTGAAAACGTCCGATAAAGGCAAAGAGGGTCAGAGGATAAAAGCTAAAACGGACTCGGTCAAGCTAGGTAAAGAGACAGAAAATGGGGCAAAGCCGGACAGCAAGAAACCCAAGCTATCGGAGAAGGAAAGGGAACTCGCCAAGTACAAAGAACGCCAGCACAAAAACGGTAAACTCGATAGCAGCAAGAGAGAAAAAGACGTCAAGAAAGTTAGTAAAAGTAGCACAAGTAGTAGTAGTAGTAGTAACAATAAAGGGAGTTCTGCTAACAGTAAAGAGAAAACTAAGCAAAGTATTAGTCCAGCCAAAGTGAAAAAACGTGAGGATAAAAGGCGCAGTCAGAGCTTAAGCCACGCAGACCTGTTTGGAGACGAGAGCCCAGAAGAAGTTGATCCGATCGAGATTGACGATTCTGAGTCGGAAGCGGAGGAAGTTCTCGTGAGGAAATCGGCCGATGCTTTGAAGAGGAGAAGTGCGAACAAGAGAAAGGCCTCGGAGCTCACGCCATCTTCCTCTGAGGATGATGAAGAGGAGGATGAGATGGATGGAGGTAAGGAAGTCTTATTTTTAAATATTTTTGTTTTGTTTTGTTTTAAGATACAAACACACACTACTGGTTTACATTTTGTGATAAGAAAAATATCAACATGAAACAACTTTACAAATATCTTCCTCTGATGATGATGATGATGATGAGATAGAAGCAGGTAAGGAAGGCTTATACTGTTCATGGTGATACTGGTATATAATTTTTTTTTTTTAATACTTTATTTTTAGATTTTTTTTCTTTTTTTTACAAAGAACACAAAAACACAACTGAAAAAGTGAACATACAAACAAAAGACAAAACAAAAAAAACTAACATGGCGTACTCTACTTAACAGGTTTCTAAGAAATACTGGTACGTGATTTAAAAAAAGTGTCATATCGCTATTTGAATGATATAGCTACACAATTTATTTATTTATTTATTTTAACAGCTGTGATTGAGTCTTTTACAGAACTGTAACGCTACATCTAGTATAGGATGGTACATACATACATCTTCAACCGCTTATCCGAAATCGGGTCGCGGGGGCAGCAGCTTGAGCAGGGAACCCCAAACTTCTCTTTCCCGGGCCACATCAACCAGCTCTGACTGGGGGATCCCGAGGCGTTCCCAGGCCAGTGTGGAGATATAATCTCTCCACCTAGTCCTGGGTCTTCCCCGAGGCCTCCTTCCAGCTGGACGCTCCTGGAACACCTCCCTAGGGAGGCGCCCTGGGGGCATCCTTACCAGATGCCCGAACCACCTCAACTGGCTCCTTTCAACGCAAAGGAGTAGCGGCTCTGCCCCGAGTTCCTCACGAATGACTGAGCTTCTCACCCTATCTCTAAGGGAGACGCCAGCCACTCTCCTGAGAAAACCCATTTCGGCCGCTTGTACCCGCGATCTCGTTCTTTCGGTCATTACCCAGCCTTCATGACCATAGGTGAGGGTAGGAACAAAGATCGACCGGTAGATCGAAAGCTTTGCCTTACGACTCAGCTCTCTTTTCGTCACAACAGTGCGGTAAAGCGTATGCAAAACCGCCCCTGCTGCTCCGATTCTCCGGCCAATCTCACGTTCCATTGTTCCCTCACTCGAAAACAAGACCCCAAGGTACTTGAACTCCTTCACTTGGGGTAAGGACTCATTCCCTACCTGTAGCAGACAATCCATCGGTTTCCTGCTGAGCACCATGGCCTCAGATTTAGAGGTGCTGATCCTCATCCCAACCGCTTCACACTCGGCTGCAAACCGATCCAATGAGAGCTGAAGGTCACAGGCCGATGATGCCATCAGAACCACATCATCCGCAAACAGCAGAGATGAGATCTTCAGACCACCAAACTGCAACCCCTCCCCACCACGACTACGCCTTGATATCCTGTCCATAAATATCACAAACAGGATTGGTGATAAAGCGCAGCCCTGGCGGAGGCCAACCCCCACCGGAAACGAGTCCGACTTACTACCGAGAACCCGTACACAGCTCTCGCTTTGAGCGTACAGAGATTGGATGGCCCTGAGAAGAGACACCCTCACCCCATACTCCCGCAGCACCCCCCACAGTATCTCCCGGGGAACCCGGTCATAAGCCTTCTCCAGATCTACAAAACACATGTAGACTGGATGAGCAAACTCCCAAGCTCCCTCTAGGATCCTTGCGAGAGTGAAGAGCTGGTCCGTTGTTCCACGGCCAGGACGGAATCCGCATTGTTCCTCTTCAATCTGAGGTTCGACTATCGGCCGAACCCTCCTTTCCAGCACCTTGGAGTAGACTTTGCCGGGGAGGCTGAGAAGTGTGATACCTCGGTAATTGGCACACACTCTCTGGTCCCCCTTTTTGAAAATAGGAACCACCACCCCGGTCTGCCACTCCTTCGGCACTGTACCCGACTTCCACGCAATGTTGAAGAGGCGTGTCATCCAAGACAGCCCCTCCACACCCATTGCTTTCAGCATTTCTGGACGGATCTCATCAACCCCCGGGGCTTTGCCACTGTGGAGTTGTTTGACTACCTCAGTGACTTCCACCAGGGAAATTGACGATGATCCCCCATCAGCCTCCAGCTCTGCCTCCAACATAGAGGGCGGGTTAATCGGATTCAGGAGTTCCTCAAAGTGCTCCTTCCACCGACCGACCACCTCCTCAGTTGAGGTCAACAGCGTCCCATCCTTACTGTACACAGCTTGGATGGTTCCCCGCTTCCCCCTCCTGAGGTGCCGGACGGTCTTCCAGAAACACTTTGGTGCCGACCGAAAGTCCTTCTCCATGGTTTCTCCGAACTTCTCCCACACCCGCTGCTTTGCCTCTGTCACGGCAGAGGCTGCAGCCCTTCGGGCCTGTCGGTACCTTGCAACTGCCTCAGGAGTCCCCCGTGATAACATATCCCGGAAGCACTCCTTCTTCAGTCGGACGGCTTCCCTGACCACCGAGGTCCACCACGGCGTTCGAGGGTTACCGCCCCTTGAGGCACCTAAGACCTTGAGACCACAGCTGCCTGCCGCGGCTTCAGCAATGGAAGTTTTGAACATCGACCACTCGGGTTCAATGCCCCCAACCTCCACAGGGATGCTAGAAAAGCTCTGCTGGAGGTGCGAATTAAAGATCTCTTGAACAGGGGCCTCCGCCAGACGTTCCCAGTTCACCCGCACTACCCGTTTGGGCTTACCAGGTCTGTCCAGAGTCTTCCCCCACCCTTTGACCCAACTCACAACCAGATGGTGATCAGTTGACAGCTCTGCCCCTCTCTTCACCCGAGTGTCCAAAACATGCGGCCTCAGATCAGATGATACGATCACGAAATCGATCATCGACCTTCGGCCTAGGGTGCTCTGGTACCATGTACACTTATGAGCATCCTTATGTTCGAACATGGTGTTCGTTATAGACAAACCATGACCAGCACAGAAGTCTAACAACAAACGACCGCTCGGGTTCAGATCGGGGAGGCCGTTCCTCCCAATCACGCCTCTCCAGGTGTCTCCATCATTGCCCACGTGCGCGTTAAAGTCTCCCAGCAGAACTATGGAGTCCCCTACCGGAGCCCCATGCAGGACTCCGTTCAGGGTCTCCAAGAAGGCCGGATACTCCGAACTGCTGTTCGGTACATACGCACAGACAACAGTCAGAGTCTTCCCCCCCACAACCCGGAGGCGTAGGGAGGCGACCCTCTCGTCCACCGGGGTAAACTCCAACGTAGTAGCGCCCAGCCGGGGGCTCGTGAGTATCCCCACACCGGCCCGGCGCCTCACACCTTGGGCAACTCCAGAGAAAAATAGAGTCCAACCCCTGTCCAGAAGTACGGTTCCAGAACCAAGACTGTGCGTGGAGGTCAGCCCCACCAGATCTAATTGGTAGCGCTCCACCTCCCGCACCAGTTCCAGGTTCCAGCTCCTTCCCCCACAGCGAGGTGACGTTCCACGTCCCCAAAGCCAGCCTCTGCCGCCCGGGTCTGGTCCGTCGTGGTCCCCGCATAGTATAGGATGGTTATCGTCATAAATATTGTTTTCGCACATTTCCTTGAGATATCTTGATATAACTTTGCGGTTGTCCCCCCCCCCCCCCCCCCCCCCCACACACACACACACACACACACACACACACACACACACACACACACGCTAGGTGCAGTTAAGGAGGATCTGGTTGGAATGGACTTCTCTGGTTTCCAGGACGATCTGGACTTTGATTCTGACCCGATGGAGGAATGTCTGAGGATTTTCAACGAGTCTAAAGACGTGAAGAGAGAGGACAAGGGGAGGCAAGCTAAACAGGTATTTCTCTCTCTCTCTCTCTCTCTCTCTCTCTCTCTCTCTCTCTCTCTCTCTCTCTCTCTCTCTCTCTCTCTCTCTCTCTCTCTCTCTCTCTCTCTCTCCTCTCCCTCTCTCTCTCTCTCTCCCTCTCTCCCTCCCTCCTTGCTGGGATGGGCGTGAGTAAATTGGTTGCTGGTTTCAAATGAACTGCATTAGTTAAACCTCCTACGACTTGAGGAACCTTTTAAATGTTTTTTAAATCAGTCTCATTTTTCCTCTGATGATCATAAATGACTTGTAACAGCAAACAAGAACATCACTATTTGTATATAGTTATTATCAATGCCTTCGCTCGGGTCTGAATCCCCGCCAACTCAAGACAAAACTATTTCAAAGTCAAATCAAAGTCTGCTTTACTTCACCATGGTCATATCACCATTATTAATCTGACATAGTCACATAGAAATACATTACCTCATGGCCATGCATCCTGCCGTCTCTCTTTCACTCGCTTCCTAAACAAATGCACAGAATCCATGCGATCTTGGAATACACCACTCGTACCAATCCCTAACTGCTGCACTTTTTAATTTAACACAATTTTTTACTTTTTTTAAATGCATAATTTGTGATTGCATTTTTAAACCTGCAGTGTGTAGAATTTTGGGTTTTATTTCCCAGCAGATTTTGTAGAAAGTAATTATAATATCCATAAGTACATTTAATTTAGTGCATAATAGCTGAAAAAAATGTTTTGAATTATTATTTTTTCCCTTAGAAAGGATCTCATATATGTCCATATTTCTGCATATTTTGGACCAAGGCCTAGTGCCGCCATCTTGAAAGTGTCATAGTTGGAATGTCATCAGGTGCATTGTTTAAAATTTAGAATTGTTCTTGTCCTTGAAGGCCACTGTAGCTTCTGTTATTATTCGAAAGGGTTGGGGTTACCCAGGGAGCGTTGCATTCTAGAACTTTGTAGAACTTTCTTGATGATGTCATATTACACACTGCACCTTTAACTCACCCTGATGTTCCCTCTCAGGCTTCCAGGGATTCAGACGAGGAAAAGGGACCAGAGAGTCTGGTGCCCGGCCAGAAGAAGAGAGTGTCCCATTGTCTCACCAAAGAGAGTGTAAGTTTATCACCTTCACTACTTTGACTTTCTCTGTTAGTGGAGCGGCTAAGTGTCGCAATCTTTCATTTTTTTTTTTTTTTTTGAGGGTGTAGTAAGTCAATTTATTTGTAAGAACATAGAAAAACACCTATGCGATTGCGCCATGAAGCAGTAAATTGTGCTTTGAAATCATTTGTAACATATACCTTATTTCTCCAGCTCACATAAATGCGTATAAGTGAGTCATGTATTCTCTGTATGGCACAGAATCTGTGTTGAATAAAAAAATAATCTTTCCATTTGTGATACAAGCATGACAATTGGCTTGAGCAGTCTCCATGGGTCACTGGACGAGAACATTTACCGAGACAAAAAATTAAGATCATTTTCTATTAGAAATTTTCAAATTCACAATTATAAAAAGTAAGAGCATTCGGTAGTGCGTCAAGTATTGTGAAAGTGAAATTCCTCCGGCACTTTGGGTAGGAGGAAGATTTTTATAATCACCACTGAAGTCAAACTGAATTCCTCTGCGGTAGATTGAGAATGTTGGAAACTCATTTCCCTGATCTTGCAAGAATGAACTTGCCGTGGTATCAAAAGGTGTCGGGAGAGCATTGAAACACTCCCTGCGTTCCAAATCACATACTCTTTCTTTTTACTACACTACATACTAAAGTAAAGAAGAGTTTTAGGGCCACGGGAGAGAAAAAAAATCAGATAAGGAAGATTTTCTTTCATTATGTCGAGAAATGTCAAGAATAAAGACGAATACTCCAAAATGCCATTGAAGTTAGTGGGGCATTTCTGTATTTTCAGCATACTACAATTGACGTGCATGTATTGGGACATCCTAAATCTTTTTCTGGCACACTACATAGTAGGGAAGTATGGGGATTGGAACGTAGGGACTGTTGTAGTTGCTCTCAGGTCCTGAAACCTACGCAGTTATTTCAGACCAAAGCAGGAAGTAAAAAACACTAAAAGAACAATGTGTAAATTCTGGTGTGCCTGGAGGCCGTGTCCGGGGATTTCCACTCTTACAGATTGCATCATATTAAATGCACCAACTGATTTGAGATAGAATTCCCCCATCTGCTCCTTCCTCAAGGTATCGGCTGAGATATCTGGCTGTCAAGTCACTTTTTTATAAAATTGCTTTTGACAACATGTTCTTTCCATGTCAGTATTTTGTTTATTTCATAACAAAATTATAATAATAATAAAAACTGCCAAAAGATACTCTTTTAAAAATTATTATTATTACTTCTGTGTTCTTCCAGCCTGATGTTGACAGATTTAAACTTCAGGGATCCATAACTCATAATTAACATTTTATTAAAACACAATGCATCAACTTTTGAGTATATTTATAAGTGATGCATGCCATTTTATCCTTGTAAGGAACTCTGAGCTGCATTTTTTGTCTGAAAGGTGCTATACAAATAAAGTTTTTTGTTATTATTACTTTCAAATAATTTTTTTTCTTCGGTCTTCCTCCAGCCTGACGGTGGGTCCCAGGCTGCGTCTCGCCCCTATAAGCGTCTCTCTGCCCAGGAGGTTTGTTACCAGCGCATGCAGCTGGCGCAGCAGCAAGCCGCCACGCTCTCCGCTTCAGTCAAAGACTCTCTCAGCTCATCTGGAGAGAGGAAGAGGATCGCTCACCGGGCATTTCCCACCACGTCATCCAACAGGACAAGTATGGGCTCCTTTAGTACGCTATACCGGGGCTGGATGAGTTAGTTAGATGGTTAGATGGTTTATTATCTATCTCCTATACGATTCTATACGCTGTTTTATCTTGTTCTGTCCTTACTTTTGCGTTTAGTCAAGCATTTACCATTAGCACTTTATACTTTTATTCTATTGTAATTTGATCCTAAGTTTTATTTTTTGGTATTTCATTAGTATTATCATTGTAATTGTACGATTTTGATTTATTGGTTGAATGATTTTGAATGCATTTTAACGTGTGTGTGTGTGTGTGTGTGTGTGTGTGTGTGTGTGTGTGTGTGTGTGTGTGTGTGTGTGTGTGTGTGTGTGTGTGTGTGTGTGTGTGTGTGTGTGTGTGTGTGTGCGCGCGTGCAGGTCCTTCACATGTGAAACCCGCCTCCAGTCGAGTGTTGTCTCCGACCCAGACGCATCAGAGCGTTAAGGCCCAAACCACCGCCGGCATCCTCTCCAAGACCGTGTCCACCTCAGTGCAGAAGAGGGTCGCACACACACCCACCTTAAAGGTACACACACACACACACACACACACTTTAAAGGGACAGACAGACACATTTTAAAGGTACACTCACGCACACTGACAGAGAAACACACACACACACACACACACACACACACACACACACACACACACACATAGACAGACAGTGACACATGCCCACCTTGAAGGTTTCCACAAAATCTCGAATATGCTTATACTGAAACGCTGCATGAACTTGAGACACACACACACACACACACACACACACACACCTTGAATGTATCCACAGGCCACAAATTCCACACACTCTCTTACACACAGACATACAGTCACACACACTTTAAAAGGTATTCACAAAACCTCAAAAATGTTTGTTTTGAATCCCTACATGAAGTTGACAGTTCACTCCTAGATATGACCCGCCGTTCAAAAGAGAAATGTTTGTCTGATCTGTAGTATTTAAATTGATAATATTGATTGATATGAATTGTTATTTATTTATTTATTTATTTTTGTCTTGTCGTTTTCAGAGTAGCTCTATGAAACGTCCCATCATCCCCGTGGAGTTTGGCGCCAAAATTCCCAACGTGGTCCGTCAGCGTTACCTCAACACCTTCATAGATGAATGTGTCAAGTTCTGCACATCAGAAGCCATTGCCTTTCAGATGGTAAGAATCGCACACACTTTTAACCAACTATTACGAGGCGACTGTGGCTCAGTTGGTAGAGAGGGTCGGCTGATGATCAAAGGGTTGGAGGTTCGATCCCCGCCCTGCCACTATGTGTCATAGTTGTTGTGTCCTTGGGCAAGACACTTCACCCACCTTGCCTCGTGTGAATGTCGATAGTTAGTCTGCTATCGGTGTATGAATGTGTGTGTGAATGGTAACGTGGGAAAGGAAAACAGGTCTCCCTTGAAAAAGAGTCTTCGGTCTCAATGGGATTTACCTGTAGAAATAAAGGTTAAAAAAAAAAATTACAGTCTCCAGAGTGAGTGAGTGTGTGCCTGGTTCTCCAGCAGAGTCTTGCCAAGAAAAGTGTCCGAAAAAAGTGCCTCATAGACGGGCACAGGACGCGTGTAATGCCCTCCCCCCAAACTATCAAGACAGGGAGATTAGTTTACATTACAGAGCCTGCAGTTAGTTTGCAAAACATATTTACTCAACATGTAATTCTTAGTATTGAATAATTCTATCATCATGAATCAAAACTAAATGATTAATGAGGAACCTGGAACCAAACGTTAAGACTAGAATATGTTTGTGAACCAAACTGTGGGCCCTGCTGCTGTAAACAACAACAACAGTGAAAGTTTTAGGGCCACAGGAGAGAAATAAAATCAGATGAGGAAGATTTTTTTTTCATTATGTCGAGAAATGTCAAGAATAAAGACACATACTCCCAAATGCAATTGGAGTAAGTTGGGCATTTATCTATTTTCAGCATACTACAATTGACCTGCATGTATTGGGACATCCTAAATCTTTTTCTGGCGTACTAAATAGTATGGAAGTATGGGGATTGGAACTCAGGGAGTGTTCCAGGGATCCAGAGTTTGTTGGTCCAAGTTGTAGGTTGCTAACACTGACTTTTGTTTTTTTGTCTGTTGTCAGGCTCTGGACGAGGAGAAGTTGGTTTACGATCGCAGCAGCAGTAAGAACATTTACCTCAACGTGGCCGTCAACGCTCTGAAGAAACTCCGCAGCAAAACCACCTCCGTTCCCTCTCCCATCCCTTATAACAGTGAGTCTGAGTATGACCCTCGCCACGCACCGTAGTTTAGGAAAGTTCAGGAAGCAGTAACATTGGCTGTGTTCCAATCCCCATACTATCTGCTATTTTAGTATGGTAGGAAAAAAAGATTTAGGAAGCCCCGATTCTTGTGGCCTGATTTAGTATGGTTAGAAATACCCGGATGTCTAGGGGATCTGGCTCAGATTTTTAGTGTTGAAAAGATTGGTAAGATTTTGACCCACAATCCAGTGCGCACCGGAAGTGACGTCACATCAACAGAGCCCCCATGTGAATGCCTCCAATTCATCTTGTGGTAATTCTGATGCATTTCAGTGTTAACCTGTGTGTGTTTATGTGTGTGTTTGTGTGTGTGTGTGTGTGTGTGTTTTTATCTAACAGAGGATCGTAACATAGTCCCTAAGAAGAAGGTACTGACCCACGAGGAACTGTTGGGAGGTCGTCACGCGGCTACAACCAGCTTCACCATCAACAGGAGTGGCAAACAGCAAGAGGAGAAACTCATGGGTAAGGGCTGTGTTCCAATCCACATACTTCCCTGCTATTTAGTATGGTAGGAAAAGAATTAGGATGGTCCCAATACATGTGGTCAGATGCAGCATCATGAAAAATACCCAGATGCCCTACTACGATACAACGGGTCGTGATCTTTAGTGTGGAAATCAGAATGCTTTTTGGGCGATTCTGTTTGCGACCCACAATCCACTTCTAAGTTACATCACATGGACGGAGCCTCCAAGTAAAAACAACCAGCGATGAGACGGATATATAAGCAAGAGGCAATTTCAAGGCGCCATGATATGATGAAATAAATAAGTAAAAGTACGTCCCAATTGTATGCCTACTGCACGCAAACTACATGTTTTTTATGATCAGATGTAGTATGTAGCATAGTAAAAAGAAAGAGTATGCGATCTGGAGGGCAGGATAGAATAACTCACAGAAAGCCTTAGTCAAGAAGACAAGCAGGGGGCGCCCTTAGCTCAGTTGGTAGGGCGTCCCCATCTCCCCATGGGCCTCGGCCAGCAGCGGACCCGGGTTCGATTCCAGCCCGCGGTCGTTCTCTACATGTCACTCCCCTCTCTGCCCCATTTCAACTCTGTCTCTACACTATCAATAAAGCATAACAAATGCCAAAAAAATATCTAAAAACATATAACATATTTAACATAACATATTTCTGTAAACACGTCGGCCCAAGTTTGAAGTTTATACAGTACAGTCCCCCGATCTCACACACACACACAGTTCAGATGACAGATTCCACCTCGTGATAAAATCAAAGGAACAGCCAAGTAGAGACTCGTGATCGTCTGTTTACTGTGTGAGTCAAACCAGTTTACATTCATAATACAAACTCTTCAAACACTCATGTGTTAATAAGCAATTTATTAAAGTCATTTATAAAGTAAACCAAAACTGTTTCTGGTTTCAAAGGAAATTTGGGGTTTTGTTTTACTAGTAGGGGTAGTAATACAAAATCCAACATTCAAAGACAATTGGGTACATCCAATTCTTCACGTGTAAAAACATAATGACACACACACACACACACACACACACATACACACAGCGACTCAAGAGAAGCTATTCTTCCATCTATTGCTCTCTCTTTATTTGTACTTTAATCAGCTTGCAATTCATTAACTAATTACGGTATTAAAGCAGGTCTGGTAAACTCTAGATACATTCAGAGTCACACTCGATGTGTAAAAGGGGTTTTGGTCTTGACTTTGGTCTGTGTTTTAGATGGTCTTGACTCCACCTTATTGTCCATCATCATGCTTTTATGCACATTTAGAGGTTTTAAGGGTCACTTAAAAAAGCTAAATCAACAATAACTGACTGTTTTTAACACATTGTCCCTTATGTCCCATTAGGAGCCGGTCTGTACAGGCGGCTACTGTCCTACATGATGACTGAGGAGCAGCTGCAGGAGAACGGATATCCCAGAGTCAACCCCGAGGCTCCGGGCAGAGCCACCATACACAACGCACCAGAGAAGAAAGCTGTTTCTGACCGTACGTTACCACCACTACACCCATTTATAATGTCTGACTCTATGTCGTATTAAAGGGGCACTAGGCAGTTTTAAGAGGCGGGGAGATTTATTCACATTTAAAGATGATTTTTTTGGCGTTTTCAAGCTTTGAGAGAGAGAGAGAGAGAAAGAGAGAGAGAGAAAGAGAGAGAGAGAGAGAGAAATACCTGTTTAGAGAGAGAGAGAGACTGCAGTAAAGGTCCACAGGTTGGATTTGAACCCGCAACGAAGGCCGGAGCCAATATGGTACGCGCTCTATCCACTACGCCACCGGAGCGCCCAATAGTGCACCTTTTAAACATTAGTGAAAATGGTCTTGGCTATTACGTGACATTCGGCTCTGTATTGTGTTTCAATTTTTTAATCCCGATAAAGGATTTTTTACTGGGAGTTTTTTTCTCAGCCGAGCTAAGGGTCTAAGGGCAGAGTGTCAAACTGCATGGAATGTGAAGCCCACTGAGGCAAATGTCTATTTGTGATATCAGGCTTTAAAGAAATAAAACTGATTTGATTTGATTTGATTTCCAGCGCTGAACAAGGTTTGCTGTCGGTGTGGAGCGGAGTATAAGATCAACGTCAACGGAAACTGTGTCCGGAAAGAGGAGTGCTGCTTTCATTGGGGTCGGCTACGGAGACATAAAGGTGCGTTTTTGAATTTTCCATCAAATTATGAATCTACCTATTAACCATCATCATCATTCCCCTATGAATTGCGGATTGTTATTATCGTTGTTGTGATTTGTTCGTTTAATTTTAAATTTTTTGTGTCTGGGTATTAAATATTGGTTTACAAAGTGTTATTCTTAATTTTTTATTCCCTTTTTTTTGTGCTAGTTTTATGTGAATGCTCTTCATTGCATTGTATATTGTGTATGTATTGTTGTTTTTGTTTCTCGACATCATCGCAAATGACGGTCACCCCTCAATTGATACCTCGAGTATAAATAAAGGTTAAATAAAAATGTGCTGTTTGTGTACCTTTAAAAAAAAAAAAAAAAAAAAAAGAAGAAGAAGCCAGCTAAAAAAAAGGGGCGTTTTGTTAGCATTTATTCAGTGCAAATAGCCCCATATGATGAATTAATTTTCATCCTGTAATTAATTCAATCAACTTAAATCAACTTAACATTTCCTTTTGTTTGTTTGATGTTGTGTCTCCTGTGTAAAGCGATTTGAGTGCGAGAAAAACGCTATATAAATCAAATATATTATTATTATTTTCTCCTCTTATATTTACCGTTTGTCTCTTGTCCCTTCCCCTCAGTGTCTGGAGGCTGGGAGACAAACTACAGCTGCTGTGCGTCGGCCGTGGGAGCGCAGGGTTGCTCTGTTGCCAAGGTATCCTCCTCTTCAAGACATTTCATTTAATTGCATTTTAAAAAATTAAAAATAATCCTTCCCAATGATCCTTTATGCCCCACTAGAATGTGTGGTGTTACGTTTATCTGTATAGAAGGTTACATTTAAAAGTATCTTACAAGACAGTAAAGACCATTTCTCGATGTTTGGTTATTGATAAAATTCTCACAGATTGTAGTCATGTAAGACGTTATTTTCTCTACACATCTGTCAGTCAGATACACAAAAAATTACAAGTTAAAATTGCCCAATGCCTTTCCCCTTTACGGACATACAGCCCCGAAAAAAAATTAAGAGACCCGTCTGGATCTTTCTTCAATCTTCATCTCTACATTACTTATTGAAAATGCTCTGAATGACAATAGCTTTATTGTGAATTTGATAGAAATGTTGTCAGTAGTTTATAATATAAATATAAATATATGCCTCGTAAGAGTAAAACAAGAGACACTGAATATTTGGAGTGGTCTCTTCATTTTTTCTAGAGCTGTATATATTTTTTTAAGTGTTTTTTGTTAGTTTTCACCTGTTTCCGATACGTTTTCTGCATTCTAATAATCTCCTGTCCCCATAGCAACACGTTCAGGACGGGCGTAAAGAATCGCTAGACGGCTACGTGACCACGTTCAGTAAAGACCTTCCTCCAGACGGGAACGGAGGAGTGTTCGCTCTGGACTGTGAGATGGTGAGACAGACAGACAGGCAGGCAGACAGACAGACAGCCACAGCTTTATACCTGATTAAACACCTTGAAATTAACTGGCCTTAAATCAGAATATTTTGTGTCTTGTTTTTTTTTCCCAACTCCACCGTTGGGAATATAAATAAAAAATTATAAATAAAATACTTCACACATACGGAACCGGCGTTCTTTCATTATAAAATCCCTATTAAAATATAATGAATGAGGTTTTTCCTCCCTTAGTCTTCCCTTGGCCCAGCTGTCCTGTTAATCCTAACACCATACATTTTGCCATGTGTGATGTCACACTAGTAAAATATAGGGTTAGACAGTGAGACCATAAAACACTCTTTCTGCCATTTCTCAGGCTAGGATGAACCGATTTCTAAACTTTTTGCACATTCACACTACATAGGATCTCAGAGTTCAATACACCTTCATATTCCCACCGGTGAAGTAGGTCTTTAAGCGTTTGACAGCCCTAATAAATAATAACATGCTTTTATTTCTCTCTCTTGTGTCACAGTGTTACACGCGGGTTGGTCTGGAGCTGACCAGAGTGACGGTCATCGACTCTGAGCTCAAAGTAATCTACGACACGTTCGTCAAACCGTTTGGCAAAGTGGTGGATTACAACACGCGGTGAGCTACTGTCTGTCTGTCTGTCTGTCTGTCTGTCTGTCTGTCTGTCTGTCTGTCTGTGTCTCTGCCAGTGAAAGGCATCGTCAGTTTATTTAGTTATTTGTTTATTTAGCAGGGACAATGCCCAGCTCATTAGCAATACCAGAGTTAGCTATTAGCTCATTGTCATCTGTAGGTCCGCTATTGATAGTCTATTTGTCAGTTCTACGTCTCCAATACACCGCACCAACCTTACCACTACAAAAGGCTGACTCTGCGATATTTATATTTAAATATTAGTTTTTAAATGTTTTTACCAAGGGGAATCTTTGTTATATGAAAAATTGCTCTTAATTTTCAGAGCTTTTACCCCTGTTTTATTATACTTTGTTCAATGACAATACAACAGAATAGAATAGAATAGAATAGAATAGAATAGAATAGAATAGAATAGAATAGAATAGAACAGAACAGAACAGAACAGAACAGAACAGAACAGAACAGAACAGAACAGAATAGAATAGAATAGAATAGAATAGAATAGAACAGAACAGAATAGAATAGAATAGAATAGAATATCTTTATTGTCATTGTATCAACTAGTACAACAAAACTGAGTGCAGTATTTGTCCAGTATAAACACATGACATTGAGGTAGTATGTTTATCTATTTTTTTTAAACTTTTATTTTGGTGATTGTCTTGCTTTTTTTTTTTTTTTATTTACATACAAACATAAAACAAACAAAAACAAAAGACCAACTAAATGAACACACACAGTTAGAGCTGCAACGATTAGCGTTTTGGTCCGTAGAATGTTGAAAAAACGTTGATCAACTCCTCAAAGCCCATGTCGACGTCCTCAAATGCACCGTAATGTCCAACACACACGGACATCCCAGCTCACTGTCCCAATAGGATTAAAGAAACCAGAAAACATTCACATCTGAGAAGTCGAAATCAGAGAACCCGGACATCTTCTACCAAAAAAAAAGAAAAAGAAAAAAAAATCTCAAAACGACCAATCGATTATCAAATGTATTAGTATGTATATCTGTGTTGTTGTAGGTTTTCTGGAGTGACGGAGGAGGATCTAGAGAACGCCACCATCTCTCTTCGGGACGTCCAGGCTGTTCTGCTCAGTATGTTCAGCACTGAGTCCATACTCATAGGACACAGTCTGGAGAGTGACCTGCTCGCACTCAAGGTACCACCGACATTCACTCATACCAGTTAATAAATAAAAAATAACGTAACAGTTGAGAAAATTTAATTGTTTATTTTGTTATTGTTGTTGCTTCAATAATTGTTATGTTCCTCAGTCTTCTCTTGGCCCAATGTAGGGTCTTGCTAACCCTACATGTTTACCATGTGTGATGTCACACTAGTAAAATGTAGGGTTAGACAGTGAGACCATAAAACACTCTTTCTGCCCTTTTCTCAGGCTAGGATGAACCGATTTCAAAAATGTTTACACATTTATACTACATAGGATCTCAGAGTTCAATCCACCTTCATATTCCCATCGGTGAAATAGGTCTTTAGGTGTAATTGTGTGTGTGTGTGTGTGTGTGTGTGTGTGTGTTGCCTGCAGCTGATCCACAGTTCGGTGGTGGACACAGCGATAGTTTTCCCTCACCGCCTCGGCCTGCCGTACAAACGAGCTCTGAGGAACCTGATGGCAGACCACCTCAAACGCATCATCCAGGACAATGGTCAGACACACACACACACAGACACACACACACACACACACACACAACTATAGCTGCAATATCAAGCTTTGTTATCTTTACAAAATGTGTTATCCATTATAAAATATATAAAATGGCACCAATTATTAAACGACTATTAACAGTTACATAATCTTCTGCTCCTTCAAAACACAATGGAAGACTTTTCCAACATGACTTTGAATGCATCTGGAGAGCAGGGAACGTTGGAGTCATGGTTAATGTTAACATGTATTAATGTGTGCATGCATACATCAGTGCATTCTTAATGTAGTAAATCATGCATGAAGAAATCCAATGAATATAGGTCTGTTGATGAATTCCAATAAAGGACTCTGCTTTAGTATTCTGCAGTATGGGAGCGCCTTTAGCTCAGTTGGTAGGGCGTCCCCCTCCCGGGCCGGGCCCTGCAGCGGACCCGGGTTCGATTCCCACCCGCGGTCGTTCTCTGCATGTCACTCCCCTCTCTGCCCCATTTCACCTCTGTCTCTCTGCACTATCTATAAAGCATAAAAATGCCAAAAAATATCTTAAAAAAAAAAAAAAAAAAAAGTATTCTGCAGTACATCCTCACCACCAGCAGATGTCAGTCACACGCTAACGTCACAACAGAAGGAGTGTTGCATCCATGTGTGTGGATCAGGGTTAGGGTTAGTCACTGCTGTGTGTGTGTGTGTGTGTGTGTGTGTGTGTGTTTTACAGTGGACGGCCACGATTCCAGTGAAGATGCGTCGGCTTGCATGGAGCTAATGTTCTGGAAGATCAAAGAAGACAACAAGCTCAAGAGATGACCTCACAAACCCCTCTGCTCCTCTGTCTCTCTCACACACACACACACACTCACACACACACACACACACACACACACACACACACACACACACACACACACACACACACACACTGTCACATCAACTTTATTTTGTCATTGCACATGCTTCAGAGCAACACAATTCTGTTTACAGTTTCACGTCGCCAAGAAACACAGAGAGACAGCGACCAACAGCATGGGAGACAGGAGGGATGAACTGAACAGTCGTCTAGCGTGCGCCGCGCCCCTTTTCCTGCCGTCACCGTGGTTACAGGGACATTCAGGGCGGTGGGAGGGTTTTAGGAAAGTTTACTGACACCAAATGTTATAACTACCTAACTAGCCTAGTGAGACCAGCCTGATCGCGCAAGGTGAGCATTCGTTTCTCTGCTGCGCACACACACACACACACACACACACACACACACACACACACACACACACACACACACACACACACACACACACACACACACACACACACACACACACACACACACACACACACACGCGGAATCATGCTGGTCTCATCAGGCTAGTTACTATCTACCTAATAAGATAAATGTTATTCCCTTCAAAGCAATAGCCGAAATGAACAATGTGTTTTTCATTCGCTTACCGCTATTTAATTTCTAAATAATGTTCATTAAAATATATTTCTGTTTATTTTTTTGAGCAGCGTCTTTTAAGACCTCAAAACAATGTAAGAATAAATACCTTTTTCTATGGCATTGTCCACACAACCATTATGACATGATATTGTATTGTTCATGCCAGGCTGTATATGTATACGGTCTATATTGCACTATAGAAACGCTCTTGTTGTTATAGGGCCCAAGTCTTGAGTACCTCATCTGTGTTATTTCTCATTCACTTCTAATGAATATAACACGTTCTTATTTAACACTTAAGTGCATTGACGTCTAGGTCTGTCGAACATACAGTAGTATATGGCAAGATAATGCATCCTGTGTGTACATGCACTTGTATTTGTCACGTTGCACCTACTTTTTTTCCATGTCACCCATGCTCTGTGTAAAGGTGGAGTCAGCGATTCTACAGAACGCTTGTTGTAAAAATCACTTCTGTCAAAATCAGTGAATATCTCCTTATTGTCCGCTGCCTGTCCATACTGTGTGTGATGGAAAAAAAACTAAAATGGTGTTAATACACGGCATAGGCTCTGTAAATAAACAGGTTTTTGTTGACAGTTTACAGACTCTAGGCTGTGTATTATCATCAGATTTTTTTTTTTAGCGTAGACACAGTATGGACAGGTTTTGGATCGGGAGGAGATATTCACTGATTTTAACAAAAAGTGATTTTGACAACAAGCGTTCTCCAGAATCACTGACTCCACCTTTTAAATGGGGCGCTTGGAGTTTTGTTGGTTGGCTCTCAAACTAATCCTATAATACTTGATCACACATAAGAAATAATGAGACAGATAGTTAGTGAAATATATCACTGTATTTTCTATAAAGGTTCAAAGACAGAAACACTGACCATGACATTAAAAACATAACAGGAATCATTGTATTGTATTAAAAAAAGCAGGTTGTTACTCCACAAAGACGAAATTCGGTTCAATATTAATGAATTGTTATTATTGGGTTATTAATATTAAGTACATGCATTTATCATTTACTGAGTTCCAGCTAACCTGGGCCATTTTATGTTGAAAATGACTGAACATACTCTTAACGCTGTAAATACGCTGTGAGCAGTTTCCTTTTTGTATTTGTCAATTTTTTTGGTTGTGTATCTTTTTCTATTAAAAGGTATTCGGTAAAAGAGGACGTTGTTCTGGCTTTTAAATCTCCACATGCCATACCCATTTGTTGCAGAAAATTATTCATAAAAATGCTTCAGAATGCAGGAAATTCACCCTGCGTTCCAATACCCATACTTCCCTACTATTTAGTACGCCAGACAAAAGATTTAGGATGTCCCAACACATGCAAGTCAATTGTAGTATGCTGAAAATACATAAATGCCCCACTAACTCCAATAGCATTTTGGAGTATTCGTCTTTATCTTTATTCTTGACATTTCTCGACATAATGGAAAAAAAAAACTTCCTAAACTGATTTTTTTTCCCCTCCTGTGGGCCTTAAACTCTACTGTGCTTCAGTCTGTCGTGTAGTAAAAAAAAGTTTTTGCAATCAAAATGATCCGTGGGAGGACGCCCACACCAACTACTTATGCCCCCCCCCCCCCCATGTTAAAACAAAACCTTCACGCATGCGCTGTAGGCTCAATGCACCTGTTAGGGCAGCTGAAGTGAGTTTGGGTGGATGGGCGGTTAGTTAATATTCTTCTCTTGTCGCTAAGCAGCAGTTGTTTGTGTGTTAATATCTCCTGTTTAACAGATGTTAGGCAGATTAAACCCCCTTATGTTCAAGCTTTTCTTTAATGACTTATCAATAGTGTTATCAATGCGTATTGACAACGGACCTGTCAGGAGGGTTTGTCAAGCTTTGTAGTTGTCAGTTATCTCAAAGAAAAGACCCCCCCCCCCCCTTCCCCCTCACACACGCACACACCCTCTTCAACTGAATCGATCGGCACGTTAACACACAATTGAAAGGCTTTCAGTTGAGAGGCCATTCGGGGTTGAGATGATAGCCGGAGACAGGAGCATGTGTGCCGGCTAACAGGCGGAGGATCTGGGGGGATCGATGGTTCCGGGCTGGCCTCTGACCCGGGGCAGCCAGGGGGAGCGGGCTGCGGGTCAACGGATCGTCTTAAGCCGCCGGGATCACGCTGTGAGGCCTGACACTGGCTGTGACACACTCGCGGCTTATAGGGAGACATTGACCCGCTCGCAAACACACCGAGAGAGTTGAGTACACAAAATAGAATCTCACACACACACACACACACAGAGGTGTAAATTGGAAAGACAGACTCGACCCTCAAGGATCAATCACTCATCAGCGAAACGTTATTAAAACACAAACGATGCATCTTTGCTCCAACCTCATTTTGACTGAAAGCAGACGTCCTCTAAGCTCCACTAATAACTGCACTGTATCAGAGTGAAGGTGATTGAATATTGTTCTCTTGGGCGTTTCCCTTTGTAGACGGTCCCTGTGCTCTCGTCTCACAGCCCGCTGCACACAGAGGGCAAAGCTACCGCATTCTGGAACTGTCGAGTTTATTCCTTGACGTTGTAGGATATTTATAAAAGTCTTCTTTACAAGGATGACCTTTAGCCTGGAAGCGCCCGCCTACCTACTTCCGCTCAATTTTCATTTCCCTTCAGTAGGCTAGTCAAATTAAATGAAGTACAATGGTCTGGTAGGACCAGGATAGATGTCATCCATCATTCTAACTTCATCGATTTAAAATGAGCCGCCCATAATTCCCCCTTATAGAGATCTGAAGACTTATTATCTTCCAATTATCTTCCTATGATCTCCATGTCCAACCCGCGGGACCATCAGATCAATACAGACGGGTGGATGGAGGAAAGATCAGGCTGTTAATTGGGGCTGGGGGGGAGAGAGGGGTGGCAAGAGGGGCCGGGCAGCTGTGTGTGTGTCCATGGGGGTCAAGGGCACACACACACTAGGCCAGACTGGGGTTGAAAGGGTGAGCTCAAAACCAAACAGAGGAGGGAAAACAAACCAGGAGCATTTTTTTTTAAAGCCATGGTCTTTATTTAAGAACACCCCCCCCAACCCCCCCCCCCCCTCCCCCTCCCCCCGGTGTTAATACCAACCCAGTAAAGTGTCAACAAAGATTTTGGTCCAAGTCCGAGAAAGTTTGGGTGCCAGCCAGACTAAAGGGTGAATCTCAGTTGAACAGGAGAAAGTGAGGACATTTAGGATGGCTGTGTGTTCCAACCCCCATACTTCCCTGCTATTTAGTATAGACCATACTAAATAGCATCTATGGTACAAAAATATTTAGGATGTCCCAATACATGTGGTCAGACTCAGATGCAGCATGCTGAAAAATACCTGGATGCACATCTACATCAGGTCGTAATTTTTGGGCGGAAATCAGCATGCTTTTTTAGTGTAGGTTCTGACCCACAATCCACTTCTAAGTTACTTTATAACGGCATGTAAAGGCATAGACGGAGCCTCCCAGTGAAAAACAACCAGCGATGAGACAAATGTATAAGTTCAAGGTGAAATGTAAAAGTAAGTAAAAGTGCGTCTCAATTGTACCCTGCATACAAACAACATATACGTATGATCAACTGTAGAGGCCCATTGTAAAATATAATTTAAAGATATAACCAAATTTGCACAATGTATTCAAAATTTCTGGAAAAAATGCAATACAAAAAAGAATCATTTTAATGTCAGAAATCAACAAGCAAAGTTTTATGATGATGAAGTTAAAAAATGATCCCCTATAACTCAACTATTTGCAGATCAACTAATCATCTAATCAACTAATCGTTTGCATTCATCCAGGATCTAGTTTGTAAAGTGTGTATTTGCTGCGGCTCAGGCCCAGATAATACAGCTCTCCACAGCCCAGCATGGCGCCCCTGTCCCCCCCATAGGGACCCCCTCATGGACATATAAAGACCCCCTCTGCTCAAAGGTGAGAGTGAAAGAGAGAGAGAGGCACTGGTCGAATTTGGTAATGAAGACGACCCTCTTAAGCTGCTTTGCTCCACATGTTCACTCTCGATAAACACTAGGAAGCCCCCCTCGCCTGTCACTGGAACATTGTGTTAGCTATTGATCCCTTTGCTAACTGACCGGCTCCTTTAATACCTGGGGTCCGTTGTGGCCCGGGCCATAGGGGGGAAACGCATACTGACATGTGAAAAGATGGGCCTCTTCTAGTTTAGCATTTCTCTACCATTTTTTTTGTTGCATTTTACACATCTGCTGAAGTAAAGCAGAATTACGGATGCTGCACCTGCTGTTATACGGCGAGATATAGAGGAGCCACGAGGCCCTGTAAAGGAGAGAAAGCTGTCACACTGTCAGGAACTATTTGTGCAGCAGAGGTGCAGAGCTTTTAATGGGGCAAAAAGTCACTTTTAAAAACTTCAAAAATGTGCATTACACTAAAAAAAATAATGAAAATAAATTGCATGCAGTGCACTCCCAGAGCTGGCCACTGAGTTGGCAAGATGCACTAATGTTGGAGCTCAAGGCACTTTGAATAAACTTGAGACTTGAACAAGAAAAATGTGCATTAAACTGTCTTTCCAGTTTGATTCATTGCTACTTATTTCTAAGTGGTGTTTTAATAACTCCACTGCTGTTTATTTTGGCAGTTGAGCACCTTTAAATATCATTCTGCACTAAATGTATCATATTCTTACTCAAATCAAACAACTGATCTTTTTAAAGTGGCTATGAGGAACATTCAGTTTTTGTTGATTGTAGCGCCCCCTTTGGACCAAAGTGGTAGTGTGTTTTTTATGACACCACAATGCTGTCCTAAAGATCTTTGCTAGCACGTGCCGGCAGCGTGTGCATTTGTTTAGGAAGTGAGGGAAAAAGAGACGGCAGGATGCATGGCCATGAGGTCATGTATTTTTTCATAGAAAGTAAACCAAGTAAAAGGCATTGATAATAAATAAATACATAAAAATAGCATTATTTTCGCTGATGATGGTCTCATTTGCTGTTACAGGTCATTCATGGTCATTAGAGGTAAATTTAGACTGTTTCACAGACATTCAAAAGTTTCTCATAGGAGGTTTGATAAAACTCATCACTTGATATTGTGGAAAGACTTGAGGCAGTGGTGGATGATGCCATCTTTAGCAACTATAGCTTCTTGTCCTTGAGGGCCACCGTAGCTCCTGTAAATTCTCCAATATTACACAATTACTGCAACATCACAGAAACACAAGGGCTGTGTTCGGAAAGCCATACTGACGTCCTCCTACTCATACTCATTTTAACTCCAATTTGAGTATGTGACGGATGTGTATGCGAGTTTGGGTAGGGCGCAAAATGCCCGGATGAGTACTAACTTCCGGGAAGATTTTGTATATGGATCGACTGGTTACTTTTCCTACTCAACCGCCCCACAATGCATTGCGACCTTTCAAACGGCATGGCAGTTTTTTTTTTTAATTCTTTATTGCTTCTGTATACTTCAGTGTTAACAGTCCGACGAACCTCGCATACACAATCGATCGTTAAGTAGACAGTATGTAGTATATACACATGGTGAGTATGTAGGAGGGAGGACATTAGTAGGGCTTTTCAAAGACAGCCATGAGAACATGTATAGCTTAGCTTGAACCAATTCATGTTTTTTTGACAGTAATACGAAGGATAAATGCTGAAAGTGTTGAGGGCGACTATTCATGCCTTCTCTCTGTAACTCCTTTTGATTTAACCTGCCCACCAGTGTCAGCTATGTGACTTGTGCCTCTGGTCTTTTCTTCACTGTAATCCTGCTGCATGTGTAAGTGGATCCACTAAGAGCCGGATAACTCCTTTCTAAGCAGGTTTTAAACACTGCAGGAGGGACTGAAAATCCACTAACTTCTCATTTACCTCTGCACCTTAAGACTTTAATGCAAAAAAACCCTCATGTCCTGGTGATTATAGGCCGGGCTGTATCGAGGGCTGTTTCTGGTTTCAAATACACACACACACACACACACACACACACACACACACACACACACACACACACACACACACACACACACACACACACACACACACACACACAAACACAAGCAGTTTGGGATGTTCGGAGTAACCCCTGCGTTCCAAATCTCATACTCTCTTTCTTTTTACTATTCTACATACTATACAGCTGATCATAAAAAGTACATAGTAAGCATGCAATGTGATAAAATTGGGACAAACTTTTACTTATTCATATTTCATCATAACATTGCGCCTTGATGTGTCCTCCGCGGAAAAATATGAAAGACAATATCAGAGGTTATTTTAAAACCTTGAGAATAATTTGAGCTTCGAAGACATTGTTTCTCCCATTCTGGCAACTTAAAAACAACTTGAGGTCTTTTACGTTTATTTTGAACATCTTTAACAACTAATATGTTTAAAGAAGTGGTATAGGGACACAATTGGCCATTTCAAAAAGTGTTGGGGTCATGTCCCAAGCGTGAATGAAACCTATGGTCCCTAGCGCTAATGTTGAAACAAACAAGAACTAACTCTGCCAATGAAGAGGCCATTACTGATTCAGCCTGAACCCTGGTTGTTTTGAAGGTTGGTAGGTGAACCCGCGGCCCGAGTAAAGTGATCCGGATAGGGGCTAAAGCCTAATGGAGGAGGGGGGGGGGGGTGGGTGAGCTCCAAGACGAGGGAGGGTCACACACACACACACACACACACACACACACGTTCCAAGACGGGAGGGTCACACACACACACTCACACACACACACACACACACACACACACACACACACACACACACACACACACACAACCACACTCTTTGTGTTGGTCTTTAATCCCCCCAGCCAACACAGCAGCTTTGAGCCAGGTTTCATCATGAAAGTGCCATGAAATAACTACTTTTTTCTCTCTCTCTCTCTCTCTCTCTCTCTCTCTCTCTCTCTCTCTCTCTCTCTCCTCACGAAGTAAATCTGCCCTAATCCTGCGAGTGGTGTAGACAAAGGCCTTTGGGAAATAATCCTGGAGCTTTTAGTGCATGGGGCTGAGGGGCTGCCTCTTCTAAATGACTTATTTCTATCGGACACTAATATAGCTTGACAGCCAGGGACAGGGAAAGGGAGGAGATGTTTAAGAAGGGGAAAAAAACAAAGCTATATAGGCTAAGTAAAGGGCACAAACATTTTCACATATTTTTGGAAGTTCACACTCACACACACACACGCACACGCGCACACACACACACACACACACACACACACACACACACACATTGTGAACTGTGGTTATTTGTAAACACCTTATATGTAGGGTTCACAGCCACAATCACACAACACAATCAAGACATCTCACATATTACACAAATGTAAATATTAATAAAATGGATTTATTTATGTGTGGTTGTGGGCGTGGAGGAATTTATATTATTTGGCAAAACAATTAAGTTTTTAATGATTCTCCAATACTTGATTATGAAAAGAATCTGCAATGTGTACTCACTGATAAGCATCATTTTATCATTTTTTAATGTTGTAAATTAAGAAACATAAGTTTGTAACATGCCGATGACGCGATAACATTTCTGAAGCAATAACAATAACATTTTCTTCATATAAGCGCTTTGAGTGCGAGAAAAGCGCTATATAAATGAAATATATTTTTATTATTATAATGTAGCCACTGAATCAATGTGATAGAAGCATATTTTTACATTATCGGTTCAGCCAATAATGTAACAACCAGCCAATTATCTCATAATAACTATCATGTGCAGAGAGTTTAATTAATTTTCCTTTTTTTATCCTCGAAAGATCAATTGAGGGGTGACCCTCTTTTACAATGACGTCGAGTTAGTACAGATACACAATATACAATGAGAATACACAACAAGTTTACAAAGAGACAACAACAATTAAAACATTCAGGTCAATTAAATGAAAGAGACAATAGCCTAATTAAAACAGTTACAAGTGGAGTGGGGCTGATTCAAAATAATAAGTTTAAATTGGTTAACAGTTAATCAACAGTGTTTTTTTTTACAGTGTATGGTTTTAAGTGACTAAACAGTCCATATAGTGGCCGTTATGTTACTCATATTTCATCATCTTTCTTTGCAGGTGGAGTCCCCCCTTTGTCATGGAAACTGCAAATGCTCAATTTCCATTTTTCTGAGCTCTGGACTTAGAATATACCAACATGTACCTTGAGATAATGTATTGTGAACCAGTGGGGTATATGATTTAATTACATTTTTTAACTATAATGTATTTTGGTGTCGATTTGATTTTTTCTAGATTTCTTGGAAAGACTTGACCCCATTGAGCAGGTTCTTATAGATTAATTTAACACACGGTGACAGTTCACAGGGAAAATATGGCGCCTGTTAGCAAAACAAACTCTTAAATAGAGGGGAAAAGCCCCTTTTGAATGGGGTTTGTGTGTGTGTGTGTGTGTGTGTGTGTGTGTGTGTGTGTGTGTGTGTGTGTGTGTGTGTGTGTGTGTGTGTGTGTGTGTGGTGGGGGGAGAGAGAGACGGCGGTATATGGGAGAAAAGCGTAGGCCGAGAAGGGGAGAGCACAATCAAAGGCTGTTATTTTAATCTGTCCTGCCTCGGAGATTAGCCCACCACATTGTTTTAATTGTTTTAAAGGGACGGAATGAAACGCCCGCTTATATAGGGGGTAGTGGGGTGTGTGTGTGTGTGCGTGGGGAGAGAGAGGGGGGGTCCTTTGGCATAAATCTCTCAAGTTCAATAGTTTCTAAAAAACTTGAGCCCCTTCGCAACCCCCCTCTCGCCCTAATCCTAGACTAATACCTTTCTTTCTATTGGCCAATGGCCGAGGGGGCGCCTGGGTAAATGCGTCTTAAATAGTCGCGGTGGGTGAGAATGGTTTTGGGAGAATTAAAAAGATCCGAGGAGTAAGTAGGGCTACTAGGAGCGCAAGGAAATATCAGACACACTCGCGAAAATACTGCAGGAAATACTGGACAAAAAGGGACAACAAGGGACTACTTTCTTGCGCGTAAACAAGCGCACCTGGATATCAGGTAATCAAACGGGAACATGGCGTGGACAAGGGGAAAAACTTTTGTGGATATTTTAATCAAGGAACGGATTAGTAAAGTGCCTCTATTGCATGATTGATAGCCTACGAATGAAATCATTTGTTTGTAAGTTCAAAAGGCTGCTTTTATGGCTGTAATATGCTAAATAGAGGTGTAACATTTGGGTGGTATATTGTGCTCAATAATATGCACTAAATCACTTTACTTCACCTTTCATACAAGAAATGCAGCTCAGAGTGCGTTATAATGATGCAATGACATGCATACAATCTTCATATTGAATAGACATAACATGAATATACATAGACGATAATAGTAGAATATATATATATATATATATAAAATACAGTAGAAATATGGTACAGCTGCACAGTCATTTTAATTTTAATATTCAGGATCAATAAAATAGAAACACATATAAAAAAAACATTTAATATTGCATATTTTCATCATTTTCTTATCTATCTATCTATCTATCTATCTATCTATCTATCTATCTATCTATCTATCTATCTATCTATCTATCTATCTATCTATCTATCTATCTATCTATCTATCCATCCATCCATCCATCCATCCATCCATCCATCCACCTACCTATCTATCCATCCATTGCAATTCATTGAAAAAAATATAGCTTTCTTTCCCTAAAATTAATTTTTTTCTTGTTTCCTTTTTTAGACTGAATATGAACTCATTGAATTTCCATGGGACGTCCCGTGCTGGTGTGTTCCCCCTGCACGGTGTGAGCTCTGTGCTACTGGACCTCCACCAGCAGATGGCAGAGCAGTACCACGTTTACTCTGCTGCCAACCCCGCAGAGCACACGCTCTCTATGGCCGAGAGACTGGCAGGTAGGGCAGCGCTCCATGGTCCATCTTCAAGGGCATTTTAAACTGTATAATACTAGTTAAACCTGCAGTGTGTAGAATTTTGGGTTTTATTTCCTAGCAGATTTTGTAGAAAGTAATTATAATATCCATAAGTCCATTTAATTTAGTGCATAATAGCTGCATTTTTTTTTATTATTATTATTTTTTCCCTTAGAAAGGGTCTCATAAATGTCCATATTTCTGCATATCTTGGACCAAGGCCTAGTGCCGCCATCTTGAAAGTGTCATAGTTGGAATGTCATCAGGTGCATTGTTTAAAATTTTGAATGGTTCTTGTCCTTGAAGGCAACTGTAGCTTCTGTTATTATTCACAGCGGTGATGTAAATATTGATTGATTGTCTTTATAGACACACTTTATACTTGCTCGAAAGGGAAGTAAAAAAAACTTATGTAGTCCTACCCCTTAACAGATCAATTTAGCCTGGATAGTTAGTATTATGCTATTAACGTGTCAGTTTTCTTTTTTTACATAGTATGAAGAAGACAGGAACGAGACAAAAATAACTATTCTCAAAAAACTGTGCTCTTGCCTATTTATGATGCATGTCAACCTAAGAAATTAGATCACCTTTAAGTCCAAAAATCAGCCCAAAATAAGTCTGCCAAGGTCAAAACAAACTGTAAATATGGGATGAAATATCAGATTCCCTCCCTGTCATCATAAGCTCCTGTTTGCAGTGAGCGTGTGAGGGCCTGGATCCCTGTAAAGTTGACCAGTTTAAAACTTTGCTGAAGAATCACTTTTTTTGCACTGGCCTTTAACGAAAGTTGAGACTTTGACACTATTACCTTTCCTTTTTTCTCATGTATCTGTTGTTTTGTAATGTATCTTGTACAGCACTTTGGTCAACTGATGTTGTTTTTAAATGTGCTATAGAAATAAATTTGACTTTGACTTTGTCTCGCTGACTCAGACTGTATATATATATATTTTTTTTAAAATGGGGAGACAGAGATAGAGAGGGAGAGAGGGGGATGACCTGCAGTATAGGTCCACGGGTCGGATTCGAACCCGCGACCACTGCAATGAAGGCCGGAGCCAATATGGTACACGCTCTATCCACTACGCCACCGTAGCGCCCCGTCAGACTGTATATTTTAGCTGACGTCTCTTTGTTTACCTCCAGAGCTGATCCTGGAGGCTCGCTATGGCAGCCAGCAGAAGCAGCGCCGCAGTCGCACAGCGTTCTCTGTGCCTCAGCTGCAGGCTCTGGAGAAAGCCTTCAGTCAGACCCAGTATCCAGACGTCAGCATGAGAGAGAGACTGGCTGTGTGCGTCAACCTGCCCGAGGCACGCATACAGGTGAGACATGCACCTGCTGAGAACAGTACTGTGTGTGTGTGTGTGTGTGTGTGTGTGTGTCTGTGTGTGTGTGTGTGTGTTTTTGATAGATTTTTGGACATTTATAAGGTGGCCCTGTTTGTTTACATGTCAGTTTACAGAGCCTAGGCTGTGTAATAACGCTGGATTTCTTTTCCCTGAGGACGTTGGAAAATGAATAAGAAGTTCTATAGAATAAATAACTAAAATACATCTTCACCTCATCTTCAACTTGATATTGTGGAAAGACTTGAGGCAGTGGTGGATGATGTCATCTTTAGTAACTATAGCTTCTTGTCCTTGAAGGCCACCGTAGCTTCTGTAAATTCTCCCAAAGGGAAGGGGTTAGCAAGGGAGCATCGACATCCAGAATCTCACCACTAGATGCCACTAAATACTACGATACTACACACTATCCATCCATCCATCCATCCATCCATCCATCCATCCATCCATCCATCCATCCATCCATCCATCCATCCACCTATCTATCCATCCACTGTAAACAATATAGCTTTCTGTCCCTAAAAACAAATACACACTGCTCCTTTAAAAGTAAGATTGAACCTATTACCATTCTCTCTCTCTCTTTCTCATCCAGGTTTGGTTCAAGAACAGGAGAGCAAAGTTCCGTAAAGGCCAGCGCTGCTCTCCCAACTCCAGAGACGTCGGCGTGGAAGACGCACCTCATCGTAACCACGACGTCAAGACCAAAGACAAACAAAAACAACATGACATCATCCCCACGTCACACTTTGACAACAGCACCTTCTCTCCTCCTCACGGTGATAAAACCAGTGATATTTGCCCACCTCTGCCTCTCACTCATTCAGATTATTCGGATGTTTCAAGATGCCCCATTCGAAACCACTCCCCTCCACTGTACCCCTATGTATCAGCAAGGGAGCGCTACACCCACTTGCTGTCTACCGAACTCGCCCTACCACCGGTGTACTGGCCCCTTGTACATCCACACAGCTCTGTCCTGGGACTTTCACCATCGCCCGTTACTAAAAACTGTCCCGGCAGCCTCTCCTTACACACAGCTTGTTCCAGGAAAGCAGTGATACCACACCCACACCTTGGGCTGTAACTGTATACCGCCAACTGAATGACAAACCCTCTGTATACTTTCAAGATTCAACATTGTTTATTCGTCATAGGCAAGGCAAGGCAAGTTTATTTCTATAGCACAATTCAGACACAAGGCCATTCAATGTGCTTCACAGGGGCATGAAATACATCAAGATTTAGAATAAATATTAGAAAAGTGATAGTACAATATGATAAAACATTTAAAAGCGAATGAATAAAAATTAATAAATAAAAATAAAACATTTACATTTTTACGTCATATGCACATTAACAATTACAGCAGCAGTCATTGGCAAGGTCCCAGGCTCCTCTCAACAATGTGATATAGCAGAAAAATGTATAATAGAAACACAAAAGTGAAGAGAGCAACACCCGAGACACAAATAAACACAAAAGTAGTTCAAGGACACAGGGCGGTACAGATACTTGTTGACATTGTGGTATATAGGCCTATGGAAGACATTTTTTCACCAGTAAAGAAAAAAATTTAAATAATATTGAGACTTTTCCTTGATAATAAAATAAATATCCCCAAAAGTCATAACAATATAAGATAAAAAGTCGAAATTGTCCTATTATCTCATAATTCTGACTAACCATGTCAATATTTTTCTATTAAAATAAACACCTTAATGTACATTTTTGACCATCTATTTATATTATATGAAAGAAGACATGTTATGGAAGCAAAATAGACACAAATATAAAAATTGACCATTGAGGAAAAAACAATGTTTTTGTCTGTCACGTCTCGCCTTCATAATTTTTCACATTTTGGTTCTAGTGTATAACACCACATTTAAATATATTGTTATGTCCTATCTATTGCATTATTTAGCTGCTACACTGCCAAGTAGCTAAAGTGTGATAATGATGGTGACGGCAATTTGAGGGACGTTCCTCATTGTAACTAGACACTGTAAGTTAACATAGAAATGTGAAATAAAATGATTTTTTTGTACCGATGCTCCGTTTAATTTTTCCTTTGGTTATTGTGAGTTAGTAGTATTGTCAGCAGGAATGCAAGTAGAAAATTGTTTTTACTTATTTTCATTCAAAGGTCTCTCTCAACAAAAGGAAATGATTGGGTACAAGACGATATATAGAAACAGTGGAAATGTATTCTAGTGACATGGGACTGTTCTAAAGATTAAAGGTTGGCCAATAGCTTCTGTTAATAAAAAAGCTATTTTGACAAAACGTGTTAAAATCATGTGTGCAGAAAGTGAAACAGGAATAAGCTTTAACTGGAAGAAACAACATATCAAAATGTTTTGTTTTATATAAACGGGACTAGTGTCTGCAAGTGATCTTAGTTTCAGTTCTGTCGGATATGCAAATCTGTCAACTGAATGAACCAGTTTGGAGCAGCTATGCAAGAGCTGAGCTGTTTTGCCCTCTTAAGTAAACTTTTGAATGCATGACTTGTCACAAATAATTGTATTATTTATTTTGTACTTCTAGCCTATCTATGCAAAATGATGAATGCAGGATTTACAACAGGAACATTTTAAAGCAAATTGTGTTTATACTCATTCCACTACTTCAGGCAAGTCCTACAATGATTCTATAATTTATACATTTTGATATATGCTGACACAGTAGGCCAAGATTTTTTTATTTCTTTTTTTGCTATGCTGAAAAAATATATTTCCTATTCTACTCCTACTATGATGATGGCCAAACTGATGTTTTTATTTTTAATTATTGTCATTATTTTTTGCAACTGAAACAATAGGCTGCAATTTCCCTTTGGGGGTGAATGAAATCATTATCTATCTATCTTTATCTTGGGCCTACTACACCTATGATGAGTGTCAGCCAACGGATTGGGTACATTTTTAGGTCTAAAATCAGCGTCCATTCAATACAACTTTGACCAAACTAACTTTGATTTGTTTAAAACATTATACATTTGACAAGTGAAATTTTGTTTGTAGCAAATACTCAATGAGGTGATGTTTCTCCTTATTCCCCAAAACCAGTTGCGTTAGTTTTTGTACGTAGCGCAGTGCTAGGAAATGAACGTAACGTTTACGCCAGGGCAGCGGCACCTGAGGGAGGCTTAAAGAGACAACAGCAGAATAAATCATAGCAACGCCAACGAAATGAGAAAATAACCATGACTACGACACCGTTTAACATGACTACGAGTTGAAGGTGACACGCTTTTTGTTTTCTTTTCGGTGACCTGACTGTTGTTTTTTAAAAGACGCGTTAAAACATTCTCTCCGTGTTCCGTTGACGTTCTCTCGCTGTTCTGTTTAGCGCAGCTAGCCTAGCATGCTAACAAACTGGCGAGCTCGTGAGCAGAGCGGTAACCAACGGATCCGGGGCTGCTGTTGGTGAGCAGCAGCGAGTCGGTAGTTTGGGATTAAGGAGTTTCCCGGCGGTGGCAGCCAGAGAGGTGTAAGATAAAGATTGTAGCCGGTGTCTGAACTCAACGAAACAACATTATAAGGTGAAACAACGTCCACTTTTTTTGTATCATTACGTTACTCCCAGTCGATGACATGAAGTACTTACAACGTCGCTTGTTATTCCTCTGTTATTAAGCAGTTGCTATACGAGCTAACAGGTCAATGTAGCTAAGGAAATGTCAATCAATGAATTATTTATATCATGTTTGATTTGTATTACCTCTCTAACGATTAGCTGGCCTTTGTGTCTTTATATGATTGAATGTTGTTAACAGATTAGCTTCATAGTTAGCTGTGTGTGTGTTTTTTTTAACCATCGGGCCAAGGTGTTTTTGGTAGGTGCTAGCCACGTTAGCTTAGCGCTTTATCGAGACATATCGATCAAACGTATACTTTGGATTTGTTCAACTTCAATTATATTTATGTAGCACAATAAAATGCTTCAGAAGAATCAAATTCAGTGTCGGATTGAGCGATGTGTCAAGCTACTACTACTAACTAACGCCTGGCCTTGTCCGCAAAACTAAACCAGCTTGACAAACGTTAACCCTAGGATTTATGGATACACGGATCGATATCGAGAAATATGTTTAATGTAAGATTTTAGTTTATTTTGTCTAATTTCGTGTGTGTGCTATCAAAGAGAGAAAGTGGCTACTTTATTTCACCGAAACTGAAGCAAAATGACAGCTGGCAGGCACTATAAGGAAGCCAGTTAGCCATTAGCTAGCTGTAATAGTAGCTCACAAAGATATATATTTTTATTTTTTTTGCTTTGGGCAAGGCCGTTTTGTCAGTTTGGTCAGGAAGATACTACTTAATTGTCAATTTCAGTGTCTTAGTTGGTAGCTAAGATCATGTATAAGACGTTTGAAATCGTCTTGTGTCGTTTTGGCAGAACCTTTAAAAAGTCATAAATGCTCGGAATTCTTTTATCAAAAAATATGGCGAGAAACTGCAGGTGAATTAGGTTTTTACGTTAAGATATCATCATGAAACTTTGCCAGTTGATTACTGACATTAAATACGTTTTTTTTATTACTATTTGTCCAGAAATGTTTGAATACACATGTCAATTTGGCAATATCTAACTAATTATGTTTACTTTCGTAGCTCTGTTTAAAAAAAAAATTAAAATAAAAAATCTAGATGTTGGATAAAGCCAGAGTTAAAGTCTTTATCTCCTTTGAACAAATAAGTCTTGAGGATAATTTATTTTTAATTTTTTTTATACATGAAAAAATACAATGTGTTGTAGAAGTCCTAAACGTGCTTTTCAAATGTAATTTTTTTTTTTAAAATTCATAAATCAGACAACTAACAACATATGATCATATTCTTCTGGTATAACCTTCGGAATGGTGATAAGAATGAATCTGGAAATGTAATTTGATGTAAGTGGTGCTTTAGAAGTTGAGATATTTCGTCAAAGGCATTGAAAAAATCTTCCAAAAAAGTATTGTTAAGTAACTGGTATCCAAGTCAGGGGAACTGTATCGATATTGAACATTTTTGAACGATACCCAGCCCTATTGACACATCTTTCACTCTGTTTTTAACATCTCTGTAGCTATAACAAACAGCCTTGGATGAAAAACAATAGGCTACTTCCTGAAATGAGAGAGTCTAGACATAAGGGGAAGAATGCCTAAAAATAGCCCGGTACATTATTTCTCATCAAACATTATTGGTTTTGAATCCATGTACTAGTATTATTATTTTGGTATCCACCTCTATGAATTGAACACTTGTCATAGTGCAATTAATTTCACAAGCTGTCCAATCTCGTGACCCGGTCGGCTAGTCTGTCATTATTTCCTACAGTGAGTATCAGCATGCGTCACGCTATAAGGAAGACATGACGGTTCAATGATTAACTGCCTACCTGCTGGTCCCTTTCTCAGGTGTGCTGCTGCTGACTGCAGTGTAGTGGAAGGCTACAGGAATACACAAGATTTACTGTGGATTTTTTTGGAATAATTTTTCTTAAAGATATTTTTTTTTCAAAGAGGGGAAGACATGCAGAGAACTGACCCGGACGGGATTCGAACCCGGTCTGCTGCGGGGCCTGGGCCCGGGGGGGGCCAATTTGATATTACTGCAATCATCACCCAATATATTTACAGGGCAAAACATATTGATAATGATACATTTTATCTAAAGGTGGAGTCAGTGAATCTGCAGAAAAAAAGCTTGTTGTCAATATCAGTGAATATCTCCTCAAGATCTGCAACCTGTCCGAACTGTGCGCTCACTGAAAAACATCCACAACCTAGACTCTGTAAACATTCTCACAGCGCACACAAAGTAGGGACAGGTAGCCGTGAGGAGAGATCACTGAATTTGACATGTGATTTTGACATCAAGCGTTCTCCAGAATCGCTGACTCCGCCTTGAAAATTCTCTGCTGGAGGCCATATTGTAACGATAATGACTATATAATGTGTATTTTTGTGTGCTTGACCTCTGTTGTTACAGGTCATAACAGGAAAAAAAAAAACCCAACAAACTGATTTTAACTGTCTGCGTTTGCAGATCTCCGGCTGACACCAAACCAGTTTTCTCCTCTGACTGACTCTGGGTTGGAGGCTTCGCAGCATGGAGACGGCCCACCACCGACTCACCGAAGGCTGACCAGACGGACAGAGAGGCGCCCCAGGATATGTACCCAAGTCGCGGCCGCCCTGTGGACGCAGTAGCCGGGCTAAGGAGTGCGCCTTTTTATGACTAATATCGTGTGTGTGTGTGGCTGTGCACGACTGCCTGCCTATTCCTTCGGGCAGAGGCATGCAACTACTGTGAGACTGGCACCGAAGACAATACACACAAGAAGGGAAGGGAAGCCTCTCTGTTGAACACAGAAGGAACAGCTGTTATCCTTCAGCTAGTTTAAGTGACTGAAGCACATTTTAACAGCATCAACACCTTTTCCTCTCCTCTCTGTCCTGTGAGATATATATTTGTCCCCCCTCTCCTCCTTTCCTTATGTCCATGGTTCTTAACATTGGGATTTCTGTGGTTTGAATGGCCGGAGAATAACCGTGGAGAGGCCTGGGTACCACAAGCTTATGGATATTGATAAGAGAGGGGGCAAGGGAGAGACGGACGAAGCCAAAAAGATGTCGAAGACGGCGGGCGGCAGGACGGGACACGGCGGCCGGAGCTCGGGGACCAACTCGGGAGTTCTCATGGTCGGACCGAACTTCCGCGTAGGGAAAAAGATCGGCTGCGGGAACTTTGGAGAGCTGCGGTTGGGGAAAAACCTGTACACTAACGAATATGTGGCCATCAAGTTGGTAAGTTCCTCCTCCTGAACGGTTTTGGTGAAGTAAGAGCATGAGAAATGTGAAGTCATAATTTCGCTCATGCGCCAGACAGACTCCCTCACTCACTCACTCACTCACACGCTCACTCACTCACTCACTCACACACACACACACACTCACTCACTCACTCACTCACTCACTCACTCACTCACTCACTCACTCACTCACTCACTCACTCACTCACTCACACACACACACACTCACACTCACACTCTCTCTCTGTTCTGGTCCATCTCTCCGGTGTTGATCAGTATCTTACATGGCAGTTACCCGGTGTTTATTTAGCTTTTTTTAGCTATTCAAATTATGTTGGAAGCTTGTAACAGACTCTCTGAGTGAAGAAGAGCAGTTGACTCTCTGACCTAAGGGTGACACACACAGGAAGTAAATAGTACGAACACACACACACACACACACGCACGCACGCACTCACACACACCAACCACCAATTCTGTTAATGACTCAACTTCGCTCTGTTTGTGTTTACCAAAGACGCAAAGAAGCGCAAGACAGAAGAACCAGACTTGATAATGTTTTTAACCACATCAGTTTTCATACAAGGACAGGAACTTATTGTCCTTTCACAACATTTAAAAAGAAAGAAGGGCATTTTAAAGTTGTATTGCGTAACACACACAGATCACACTGGGCCTTATGGACAATCATTTATTTACTGTTTTTGTTTGTGTCAGCGTGGACTCTTTTTTTTTTCTTGTTTTAGACAGAGCCACTGGATTAGCAACACCTTGGTTGTTGTGAAAAACCACATGAAAGTCATTGCCTCATTGTTTGGCTTAGATGCTAGGTCGCATAGCTAGTCACCATTTCCTCTGCGCATCAACTCTTCTCTTCACATTTTCCCATGGTTATAAATGTGTTGCCACTCATAGTGTTTTGAGCACTGGCCGATCGTTCGATGACCTAATGCCTCAAACTCCAGTTAAAGGTGCAATGTGTAATATCTCCGTAGTAATATTTAGTGACATCATGTGGTTTAAGTTCTAGATTGCAACTCTACCTTTATAACCCCTTCCTTTGGTAGCTTTTTTCAGAAGCTACGGTGGCCTTCAGGGACAATAAGCTATAGTTACTAAAGATGGCATCATCCACCACTATCTCAAGTCTTTCCACAATATCAAGTGATGAGGTGAAGATGTATTTAGTTATTTAGTCTTCCAACATTTGCATTTCCCCCAGGCAGCCACTAAAACACGTAAGGCCGTTAAGTTTGTCCGTTATGTGCCACTGTAGAAACATGATGGAGCAACATGGCAGCCTCTGTGGAAGGTGGCCCCCTTCCTATGTAGATATTAAAGGCTTATTCTAAGGAAATAAAAGAAACAACAGCTTTCATGTTCTGGAGATTATAATCAAATTTAAACATACTTTATGAATATTATATTCCATTCCTACCAAGTCTGTTTTGTGAAATGCTGACACATTCTACACACTACACCTTTTAAGTAGTTATATTGAAGCTGCTGGTGGGGTCTATGCGTCATGGCCACCACATCTAAACTGGTCTGGGAATGATTATTCTTAAATTTGTATCACCCAGTGAGGTCATTATCTCATCCATTGCTACCCACATGGAAGGCATGGCAGGTTAGCAAACAGCTGTAATTGCAGTTCTCCCCTTCGCCCTGAAATCTTGTAGTTTTGTACTGCTGTGCTGCCTGTGTGTGTGTGTGTGTGTGTGTGAGCCCTCCCATCTGTTTGGGTATTTTTATCCCCACGGTGTGCAGCTATATCTGGCTGTGGCATTAGGGCCGTGCCACTCAACTGCTCCGTGGATCACTCGCTCGACCGACCTGGCGTTATCTGAATGTCTCACAGTGAGAGCAGGAAGTGTGCTAATGGTGTAAACAAGCATCGGCAAGCTCCGGCTTCTTCTCTCAAGGGGCCCGGATTTATTATGAGGAGGTCTTGGGTTAAAGCTACAGTGCGTAACTTTTTCATATAAATGAATGTCTGTTACATTTAAGCCGTCGCCAAATGAGTTGACACAAAGGTGGTTTAAGTCTATCAGCTCCATAAAACTTTCTCTGTATTTCTCAGTATGGCAGCGTTTACAAACTGGTGTCACCCCCTGTTTTGTTGTAATTAGTCATGGGGGGTGGGAGGGTGGCACAGAAGTCACACAATACAGCTTTGATTAAGAATTGATTTAAGAGGACTAATTCAGACTTTTATTCATGCTCACGGGGTTCTGTGAGAAAGAACACAGTGAGAACGCTCTACGGCGCTGCCCATAACCAGGAAGTGTCCGCTTAAATTTGCACCACGCACGACTGAGCCCTTTTCCATAGAAATGAATAGGACGCCATTTTTTGATTATGCTTTCTTTATTATAATACTTCCGTGGCTTATTTCCCTGACATGGACAGTCAGTAAAAGTAAGTTAGTAAAATGGATTTATATTGTATAATGCGTTTCACAGACAGGGTCACAAAGGGCTTTACAATGTGCATAGAAAATAAAATCGTAGTGAAAAAATACGACTAAGAAAAAAATGAATTAAAACAGGCTTCTTCTCCCTTGTCGGCTCTCGTCCGGGCCAACCCAGGTCTGGCCCAGTGGTCTCCCCCACACGTGTCTGCCTGTCCCTGGGGTAAAACCTAGCGGATGGCTGCCACTGCCTGTCACTGAGCCTTACCTTCTGGACTAGCACCAATAACAGCCGCTGCTATCTCCCACCACTTGCTAACACATGCTCGACATGAGTAGGTTCTCCTCCTCTCTCTGTCAGTCACTTAACTGCTAACAGCTCACTTATGGTTACACTCTAAAATGATCGTTGGCAAAGTATACAACTCGGATATGTTTATTTGAATATACAGTTATGGACATTTGGATAGAGCTGCAACGATTAATCGACAAATCGATTATTAATCGATTATTAAAATAATCGCCAACTATTTTGATAATCGATTAATCGTTTTGAGTATTTTTTTAATAAAAAATGTCCAAATTCTCTGATTTCAGCTTCTCAAATGTGAATATTTTCTGGTTTCTTTAATCCTCTTATGACAGTAAACTGAAATATCTGTGTGTTTTGGACATAACAATACATTTGAGGACGTCAACATGGGCTTTGGACAATGTATCAACATTTTTCACCATTTTCTGACATTTTACGGACCAAAACACTAATCGATTAATAATCGATTAATCGAGAAAATAATCGACAGATTAATCGATTATCAAAATAATCGTTAGTTGCAGCCCTACATTTGGATATAGAATTTCATTTCATAAGATTGAAGACACATTTTTTATTTATTTTTATTTTTTCAGAGGACATCGTGTTTTAGGGCTGTTAACAATGTTCTGGTCATAGATTAAAACATTTATTTTTATATTTTAAACCTTTTTTTAATGCCCCCACCTTGATACCCAAGAATTAAAGTTGCTTGTAAACCTGCTTACTAAATATTTTCCGCTCTAACACACGTCTTGAAATAGTCTACACTCCATCGGATATTCCTCAATCATGTAGGGTCCAAGATGAACCCTTAACTGAACAATGTTAATTATTACTATGCAGCCGGTTGACTGACGTGTTATATATCCTCAAGTAAACCAATGATATATAACTGTGTCGCTTGTTATCTGTGTTGTTAGACCTAATCTCTCGACTGTATTGCAATGTAATGAACTGTAGGACAACAGCACATAGTGATAACTCTGCCTTGAGCTTTTGTCTATCTGTGCTCATTGTCTCGTGTACCATCTTTCCGAGGCTGTGTGTGCGTGTGGGTGTTGCCCGCCCGCCTGCCCGCCTGCACCTGGGACAAAGGTGAATGCCAGTGTCAGCCGGCTCCTCCACGTGACTTAGGGCAGAGTGGGTCGAGAGAGAGAGAGAGAGAACGGGGCAAACTGCTGTGTGCTGAAAGATGCTCTTTGTTAGCAGGCCCTTGTCCACACACACAGACAGAGACACACACATGCACACACACAGACACATACAGAGTCTAACACACACACACACACACACACACACACACACACACACACACACACACACACACACACACACACACACACAGTGCTTCAGTCCTTTGCTTCAGCTGGATGCTTTCTTTCACACACACACACACACACACACACACACACACACACACACACACACACACACACACACACACACACACACACACACACACACACACACACACACACACACACACACACACACACACACACACACACACACACACACACAGTGACAAACGCCTGTGTGATGGAGGCAGGGCCGTGTAGCTATCGCTGCTGTAAGTGCTTTACTGCAGCCTTCAGTCCCAAGGGGAGATCCCCGAGTCTTAAAGAAACAGCAGCATTTAATGTCTTAGATTTATCATAATGTGGACAACTTGATTATAGATTCTCCAGACCCAATTTAAACTGCTCATGTCCGTCTTGTGCTGTGGTTTGCATTGTGTGTCTATATGCTGCAAAATTTAGCTGGTTTGACCGACGTAGAAAGATAAAGACAATTGTACATTCACACAGAGCCTTCACTGCACATTTTTTTAAAGCTGTTGGAAAGCAGTTAGACCATAACTGTCTGTTGATGTCTGTCAGGAAGGGATCGCTCAGAACACTGTCTGTAGCTCTGTGGCAACTAGCAACAGTGAATTGACTTTTTTTTTTTTTTTTCCATAAATGATTTTTATTGATTTTTTTTTTATTTTTTATTGATTTTTTTAACAAACATTCACAACCCCCACCCACCCCACAGCCCAAACCATTCTTGGGCACATGTCGGTGAATTATCTTTAAACGCGGGGCATTATCGAGAAATAATTCCCCTTTTTAGAAAGCCTCAATTGACCAATCAGAACACAGCATTTATCAGTGCTGTGTAATAATGGGAAATTATGTGTTATGTGTTTTGAAAGTAAAAAAAAATGGCGGTAACATTTACCCAACATGGGAGGAGAGACTGTAAGTGAATGTATCAGTGTTTGTACTTATTGTACAGCACTGTGCGTTGGTTCCATAGTTCAGGGAGAGAAGGGGGGGAGACAATCGCCGTAAACACACAGAAACTATACTGTTCATTCATTGTGTTCCAGCCGTGTACATACAGAGCACTGCTTCACCCTGTATGTGCATGTTGGCTCTGCGTCTGCAAAGCACACAGATGGATTTCTGGCATTACAATTAAATTATCCTTTTGACACCAGAAAGTACAATGGTCGTCCAGGCTTCTCATTTTTAGCACCGTGACCTCGATTGTTCCAGGCTGAAGCTAATTAGGGTTAATTCCATGCGTTGGATAATCTACAGAATAAAGCACTCGGTTTTTGTCTGACTGACTTGTGAATGTGACCGGTTGTTGACTGTAGGATTAACACGAGAGCCAAGATTGTTTACCTTCAGAAAGACACGGCGCTGTTCAAAACGATACTTCACCTTTATTTTGGTTAAAGGCGCAGTGTGTAGAATTTATTGGCATTTTATTTTATAACAAACTTGGTTGAAATGGAATATAATATTCAAATAGGTTTTTTTTTTGGTGTATAATTGCTTGAAAAAAAATTGTTGGTTTCTTCTTTTGCCTTTTTTATGATGAGCTTTTACTATCTGCCGCCATGTTTCTACAGTAGCTCAGAATAAACTAACCTAATGGCCATATGCATTTTTAAAGTGATTGTCCTGGGGGAAATGCACATGTTGAATTACCAAGAAGTGTACATAGAATAATTACCGAAATACATCTTCACCTCATCACTTGATATCGTGGAAAGACTTGAGGCAGCGGTGGATGATGTCATCTTTAGTAACTATAGCTTCTTGTCCTTGAAGGCCACCGTAGCAGTTTCTATAAATAATCGAAAGGGAGCGGTTAGCAATGGAGCGTTACAATCCATCCACTCGATGCCTATAAACATTCCAATATTACATACACGGTCCCTTTAAGGAAATCTGAGGTTGTTGTACTGGACTCTCCTGTGTGCCTACCTACCACCGGAGCATGACAGGCAGCAGCTCTGGTTGCTGTCTCTAGCTCAGCAACTTACAGCATTCGTTCTTTCGTTCATTACATTGCACATTTCAATTTAATTGATCTACTTTTTACTTTCTAATCTATTTTATATATATATATATATATATATATATATATATATATATATATATATATATATATATATATATATATATATATATATATATATATATATATATATATATATATATATATATCTTTATTTTGAACCCTTTTTGCACTATTTAGTATTTAGAATTAATTTTAAAGGTGCAGTGTGTAATATGACATCATCAAGAAAGTTCTACAAAGTTCTAGAATGCAACGCTCCCTGGGTAACCCCACCCTTTAGAATAATAACAGAAGCTACAGTGGCCTTCAAGTACAAGAACAATTCTAATGTCTAAACAATGCACCTGATGACATTCCAACTATGACGCTTTCAACATGGCGGCCATAGGCCTTGGTCCAAGATATGCAGAAATATGGACATATATGAGACCCTTTCTAAGGGAAAAAATAATAATTCTAAAAATGTTTTTCAGCTATTATGCACTAAATTAAATGTACTTATGGATATTATAATTACTTTCTACAAAATCTGCTAGGAAATAAAACCCAAAATTCTACACACTGCAGGTTTAATGTAAATATTGTTTATCTTATTCTCCATTCTTTTGTTATTATTACACCGTGGGTCAGAGACAAACGCCATTTTGATCCTTACGTACGCTTGCATGCATATTTAAAGACTTGACAATACAGTTTTATTTGACTTGATTTGAACTGTGAAAGCACAAAAGCTCCATCAGCATGTTTGGCTGTAATTTAAAAGTGACATTTTGACGGTTGAGGTTGTCCCCTCCTTGGCCAAGCTAAATGAATAAATCCTTGGATGTCAACAGAATGTGAAAGCCTTTATACGTTCAGTCAACTAACCAACTAATCCTCTAATGAATCATTAGCCAGCAGCTACACAGTGCCATTCACAAAGACACACATTGTTGCTTTGATGATGATTTATTAGCCGTCATAAATACCTGCCCGGGAGGGTTTAAAGGTACAATGTGTAGCATTTATTGGCATTTTTTATCAGAAAAAACTTTGTAGAAATGAAATATGATATCCATATGTTTAACTAGTGTATAATCACTCGAAAATAAAAGTAGTTTCTTTGAAGACTTTTATTGTGGAAAGACTCGAGGCAGTGGTGGAAGATGCCATTTTTAGTAACACGCTTCTTGTCCTTGAAGGCCACCGTAGCTTCGGTAAATTCTCCCAAAAGGGATGGGTTAGCAAGAGAGTGAGTTTTCACAACTATAAGACGTCAAAACACACCGATATTACACACTGCACCTTTACATGTTGGTAACTTCACAGTAGCAACAAGAACCATCAGTGTTTTATGTAGAAATACCTTAGTGCAAATTGTAAGTGAACAAAAATAAGTTTGAACATAGTGTAGGGTGGCTGTAAACCAGTGAATGCCTTGTAATTCAACCTTATAAGTATGTGTACATCCTAGTTCATGGCAAAGCACTATTTTATTTGACCAGTTAAGAGTTTAACGCTGACACTGAATTCTTGTATTTTTCTAAATTACATGTAATGTTCAAGGCTGTTGCAATAGTTAAGTTAACCAGTTTCGACGGCCACAAATTCGCACTGCAATCTTCTGTCTTGACTGTCTTTATAGCATCATAATTGAAGTGGTGAAGTGGAGCCAGAATCAGATTATGGTGATTTGAAGAGTGCTGCCGAAGCCAAATTGACCTCCAGATCTATTTTTAAAAGTTTGCAGGACAAAATGGCAAAGTTTCAGCTTGGAATTAAAGATGTAGTCAGCAATTCTGGAGGACGCTTGTTGTGTAGCACACACACACACACACACACACACACACACACACACACACACACACACACACACACACACACACACACACACACACACACACACACACACACACACATACACACATACACACACACATACACACACAGAGTACAGACAGGTAGCGGATCATGAGGAGATATTCACTGATTTTGACAACAAGCGTTCTCCAGAAATGCTGACTCCACCTTTTTAAAGCTGCGACGTCTTACCATGTAAGCAATGACCAAGGTTTAGCACAGGATTATGCAGTACAGACTAAAACGGGCAGTGACAGTTTCTATTATTCTTGTGTTGACTCTGGTTAAGCATAGCGGATTAGAAATGCAACCACAGGCCCTTTTCAATGGCAGAAGTGTTATATCATTGTCCTACTATCTCGTGACTGCACTGTGTTATTATAAAAATGTATTGGGTACACGCAGGCTCACATAGTTAAACAAATGAGGCAGTGCGCACACAATACAAGACATTGTGCTTATGCCACGCCCTGCTCCTCTGTCCAGTGACAAAGGAGACTTGCCTCTTGGGTTCAAGAGAGTGGAACTTCCCATGACTCTGTCGATCACTGGCAACACTGTGTGTGTGCTGTGGTTGGAGCTGAGTTCGGCATGTTTTTAAAGACACAGCAGCGTAATTCTGACTGAATTCAAAAAGACTTCTGATTTCACTAGCACATTTAAGATGGCTACTATAGATTTTTTGTTGTCCTAGAAACAAATGGGTTGGAGGGGGGGGGGGGGGGGAGTTGATATGTTGCATTGACAGAGACTTTTCAGGCCTCAACACTAAAATTTAATTTCACTTTTCAAAAATGGTCGCCAAGCATCAGCCCCTGGTTACCTAAGATTAAAACATATTTTCCATTTTTAGTCACTTTTGAATATATATTTTAAAGTGTCGAATAGACTTTAAATCACATACTAAGATCAGACTATCACTGTAAATTAGCCTTTTGTAATAATAAAAAGTTAATTGAGCGAACTTTTACTTCCTGCATTCCAGATGCCTATTTGCGTGGCTGCACGCGGGCAAACAAAGCAACGTGCGTGCAGTGCTGTCTGGTTCCAACTGTAACAGCAATATTTTCATATCATTAAAGCTATAGTGCGTAACTTCTGTCACCCCATGAAGAATGCTAGGTCATTACAACGACACTGTCTGTGGAGCTGATAGGCTTAATTAACTTTGTCAACTCTTTTGCCGATGGTTAGGCGATTTGTCACCGACATTCATTTATATGAAAAAGTCACGCACTATAGCTTTAATGCAACAAATTGTTCAAAAGTCGTTCCCATTGATGGCAACCAAGCACAAGAATTGGCAACCATTACTGCCGGGCCCTGCCTATAGGTCAAAAGGCCACAGTTACTGTACTCGACTCAGGTCATCTTCAAAACCATACAATGGAGTTCTAATTCTGTCATATTTCAGAGCAGCGCTGGACTATCGTGCTCCAGGCAGCTGATGGTGTGTTTGTTAAATCTGAGCTGAAACAGGAGACGAGCTGGACACGGGCCAGCTGCTGCTCTCTGAAACCTCTCCCTGCTTAACGCCACCTCCCAACCAGAGACACCTCAGGCCAACCATAAGCACACACACACACACACACACACACACACACACACACACACACACACACACCACACTCCTCTCCAGTTAGCCTCGTTAAATGTGCATTGTGTAGAATTGGCGTATACTCGCTTTAAAATAAAAGTTTTTCTTTTATTTCCATAGAATGAGCCTTTTATATCTATATAGGAGCAGGTCACCCTCCACGGAGGCCGCCATGTTTCTACAGTAGCACAGAATGGACTAACTTAATGCACGTTTTTATATGTCGTGGGCGTCCTGGGGAAATGCACCTGTTGGAAGACCAAGAATTACTATAGAATAAATAACTAAATACATCTTCACCTCATCACTTGCTATTGTGGAAAGACTTGAGGCAGTGGGGGATGGTGCCATCTTTGGTAACTAGCTTCTTGTCCTTGAAGGCCACCGTAGTGATTATTCGAATGGAAGGGGTTAGCAATGGAGCGTTGCCATCTATCTCACCATTTGATGCCACTAAATATTCCTTTATGACACACTCCACCCTTTTAATACACCAATGCATGCCACTGAGTAGAGATGCACTATGTTGACATTTGAGTTGCTATGTCTAAGATGAGGTGAGTCACATTGCCCGTTGCATATTGGGAAATGGTTTACTGGGAGTCAGGCAAAGGTCAGGGTCTATTCTGGGCCCCGTGCATAATACTGGGGCTGTTACCTTGGACAA
>OX442357.1:1118083-1170583 GCA_949357725.1 Hyperoplus immaculatus | reverse complement strand
CGTGTCATCACAAAGGCCTGCTGTTCACCGGCTGGAACCGCCTTTATCCTCTCAATGGAGATTCATTTAAGTTCCACCACGCGTTAAAATAAAGTTATACTGTAGGTATTTATTTTTTATTTTTTTATTCCTTATTTTTAATTGGGAATATTCCTCAGATTTCCTTTTACAGCAATTACTTCCACTTAGAAACAATATCCTTTGCAAGGGGTCATAAAATGAATACACTGCTACTTATCTAGTCAAGTCAACAGGAGAATATCTCACTGTAGGTATTTAAATTGATTGTTGGCCGAGGCAATGACGTTGACGTGTATGTAAGGTTGTCACTCAGACTCTCAAACTAGTTTTTTTCCCTTAGGGGGTAAAATTCTTAAGGTAACGGTCTATAGTTTCCCTTCGCAGCAAATGCATTTTATAAGACCTGTACGTAGAATTTTAATTTTTATTTATAAAGACCGTATCCATCTATAAAAAAACTTTAGACATTAAAGGCCTACTTCACCGTTTAGAATATGAAGGTGTATTGAACTCGGAGATCCTATTTAGTATAAATGTGCAAAAAAAAAAATTAATTAGAGAAAACCCTACAGTTTCCTTCTTGTGACAGTAAAGGTTAGGATTAACAGGACAGCTGGGCCAAGGGAAGACTGAGGGAAGACTGAGGGAAGAAAAACCTCATTCATTATATTATAATAGTTATTTTATAATGATAGAATGCTGGTTCCGTATGGGTGAAGTATTCCTTTAACATGTTGTCAAAATGAAGTAAACATTTTGCAACTTCTGCCATGAATGATCTACCATCTAAATATTGTTGAAAAATTATAAAAAAAAAAAAGTTATAAAAAAGTTGACATTGTGCATCCATCCAGTTTCTTTTGTGAATTGTAATATACTGAAGTCTCACTCCTTCTTCTTTTCCCTCTCTTGTCTTTCAGGAACCTATAAAGTCCCGGGCGCCGCAGCTCCATTTGGAGTATAGATTTTACAAACAGTTGGGAACTTCAGGTAAGAGACATATCAGTCTGTAGGCTACGAGTCTGTCTAAATATGGGGAGTTTTTTTTGGTTAATCATTCTTTTCCCACAAAACTGGTATTTTTATTAAGCTTTTGTGAGTGAATTTGTTTACAGCAATAATTTATATCCTACATTGCAACAATGTGATTTCATTCCATTATTCTGTTCCTTTTTTGGGGGGAAATGTCTAGGGTGAATTCTTGATCTAAACAATGTGTGCTGGGCCTTTTTTTAAGTCTTTGTTCAACCAGGTTTTCATGTTGTGTTTGGACAAATATTGATCAACCGTCCAATAATCACAGATTGTGTTCATTTGGGAACAGCTTATTATCTCAGGATAATAGCAGTGTTTGCCTTGCCTGGCACCGCCCGCCTACTTACTTCCGCTCAATTTTCATTTCCCTTCATTAGTCAGTCTCGGTCCGCTGTATATTCGCTGTATATTCGCTGGATTTCTCTGCTAGATCTTTGCCCTGTGAGAGGGGATGAAAGGCTGGCATGGAGGGGACAGGAATTGGATGTATAAGTGTGGAGGTAAAATTCTGGAAGCACATGAACAGAACTCCAACAACATCCATTCTGCTTAAGGCTAACATTTCACGCTGTGTTTTTTAGTTTATCTTTGCACATCTGTGGGAGCAAGTGGAGGCTATAAAATCCTACAGTATCTCCAGTTACCTCTACATTACCTCGAGTCTACCTCCCTTCCAGCATTAACCTGAACATGTACACGTGCTAATAGCTGCAGCAGCCCTTTGATGTGCTGGGGTGTGTGAGCTAGTTACAGTGGGGGAGAGAAAAGGCAGAAGATTGGGACGGATCTGAGACTTGATTTTTTTCACAACTCATTTTCATTTCATTTAACCTTTATTTATACTCAATTGAGGGGTGACCCAATCATGTCGAGTCAAACAAATGACATACAAAAACAACAACACATACACAATATACATGATATTCTGGATGGACATAGCGATACATTTCCCCAATGTTTAAACCTGCAGTGTGTAGAATTTTGGGTTTTATTTCCTAGCAGATTTTGTAGAAAGTTATTATAATATCCATAAGTACATTTAATTTAGTGCATAATAGCTGAGAAAAATGTTTTGAATTATTTTTTTTCCCCTTAGAAAGGGTCTCATATATGTCCATATTTCTGCATATTTTGGACCAAGGCCTAGTGCTGCCATCTTGAAAGTGTCATAGTTGGAATGTCATCAGGTGCATTGTTTAAAATGTAGAATTGTTCTTGTCCTTGAAGGCCACTGTAGCTTCTGTTATTATTCGAAAGGGGTGGGGTTACCCAGGGAGCGTTGCATTCTAGAACTTTGTAGAACTTTCTTGATGATGTCATATTACACACTGCACCTTTAAGTGAAAATGTTAATTTCGACTAGCTGACTAGCCTATAAGGAAATGAAGCCTGAGAAAAACCAATCACAATGTAAACTGTGAGGTTAAAACGTCTTAGGGGCCCGTTGCCCTCATTGAGAACAATTGAATAACAATGCTGGCACAGAAAAAAAAACGCTAGGTGGGCACTCATGGAAACTAAAATGAATTCATATGTTTCAGTGTGTTTGTAAATGACTATTGTAAGTGGCCCTGTGTGTGTGTGTGTGTGTGTGTGTGTGTGTGTAGTTTTGTGTGTGTCATGGTCCAATTTAGTGCCACGTGCCATCTTGTTGGCTCCTTGTGCCGAAGCCAAAGCCCTCCACTGTTGATAAGGAGGTGGGGCATCAGGGCAGTCCTTGACTATTTATAGATGGCCCTCTTCAAGCAGTGGGGCCATTATAGACCGTCTAGTTGGACCGCTGCCCTGGCCACAAAGTATTTTCCTCTGTCTCCCTGTGTGCTGCCTACCAACATGCTTTACCAACAGGGCGTGGCTTATTTGCCTTGATAGCTGTTATTGTTTTATTATGTCATTGTGATCTGTGAGCTGATCTAACACAATGCATGATGCACAGTAACAGTACCCTTGGTGCATTAAGGTGAGAAGCTGCAGGCAAAAGCATTTATTTATTTTTTTTCAAGCACCAGTTAATTTTGAGATTTCTTTTCAGGCTGTTTTGCTTCCATATCATGTCTTCATGCATACTAGTATAGATTATGGGCCAGAATGTACATTTTAGGTGTTTATTTGACTAAACTATGTCTGTTTGCGCCTGTATATTTCTCCTCTACAACCATCTTTAACAAACATGATCTCGACATTAGTTTTTTCCAATATTCTGAACAGAAAACATCTTACAGCAAAAAGCACTTACATCAACTAAACTTTTCATAATAATCCTTAGCACTATTCTGGTTATTTCTATATATTTTTTATTTGCAAAAAAATATTTTTTTTAGTTCAACTGGCAAAGTTTCATAATGATATCTATAATCTAAACATTTGACCCTTTTCACCTGCATTGTCTCTCCTTACACACTTTTAAATGGTCAAAAATCTGTGTTAAACCTGCAGTGTGTAGAATTTTTGGTTTTATTTCCTAGCAGATTTTGTAGAAAGTAATTATAATATCCATAAGTACATTTAATTTAGTGCAGAATAGCTGGGTCTCATATGTGTCCATATTTCTGCATATTTTGGACCAAGGCCTAGTGCCGCCATCTTGAAAGTGTCATAGTTGGAATGTCATCAGGTGCATTGTTTAAAATTTAGAATTGTTCTTGTCCTTGAAGGCCACTGTAGCTTCTGTTATTATTCTAAAGGGGTGGGGTTACCCAGGGAGCGTTGCATTCTAGAACTTTGTAGAACTTTCTTGATGATGTCATATTACACACTGCACCTTTGACTGACTGACTGATTGATTGATTGATTAAATATGCTTTGAAAATTGTCCAACAATATCACCACCACACAATTGAGCACCTCAGGTCTCTGTCTCCAACTGATGACTGTCTCCATGACGATGTGACAGCACTATCTGGCGTGGGCGTAGTCAAGGCGATGTGTTTTTAAATCTACTTATGTTGTCAAGTCGTCGGCTAACTGAGCTCATGTGACCCTTTGTGTCCCGCTTAACCTGCAACAGTCTCAAATATGTCCCCGGCTGCCTCAACTAGATGCTGCTTAACGCGCAAGAGGAGCTTATCCACACACACTGTTAATTCTCTACTGTCCTGGAGTGGACAAAACAGCTGTTGGCTGTTGGCAATCCTGACAATAGGCCTGGCATTACTGACGCTTTAAGTGGTAATAACAGAACAGCATATTTCTGGCATATTGACAGAAATGTTTGATAATATGCACTGTTCATCCCTGTATTTGGAAAAAAAAAAAAAAAAAAAAAAAACTACGGAAGAGTATTAAGCCCAAAACAAATAAGTTTATTTTTTTTTGGAAATATTGAGAATAAAGTGGGAATATAGTTTTGTGAATAAAGTTGACAGTTCAAGACCGTAGTAAAGTTTAGGCATTAAACTATGCAAGCAGATGAGAGCTTGCGGTATCAATAACTTATAAGTAAACTTTGCAATCGTCATTGGGCAATTAGACACTGGGCTAAAACCTAATTCTACTGAAAACCAGACTTCCTCTAAGCCCAGGGACCGTCTACAAAGGGAAAAATATTCAAAACCTTCACTCTGATACAGTGCAGTTACTAGTGGAGCTTAGAGGACGTCTGCTTTCAGTCTAATATCTCTCCGACAATCTGTAACGGGCCCTAATCCCCTTCCATACAGACCTTCTTTGCCCCATAATAGTCATTAAATTGTGATGTTGTATTGTACATGTCAGCCAGAGGGATTGAGTCTTTCTTGCGCTTCCTAGTCATGCAGTTTTTATGGACCAACTGTCGTGTAACTGTATTTCACAAGCCCACACTTAGCTCACTCAATCACGGAGACATGATTGCATAGATAGTTGACGCATTTAGTGTCATGTGATGAGGTTTTCCTCTTGATTTATTATTCAGTGATGTGGTGTCAGGATGCCTGTGAATATTCATGAGACGGCCTAGATTGGGATCGAGGTTTTTGACTCCGTGGCTGGCGTGTAGATGTTTTACTGATTTCTTTTTTCTAAAAATCAGAAGAAGAATCCTTGCTTGACTGAATTATTGTGGCACAGCGAAGGTTAAAAGCTTTTGAATATCTGGAACAATCAATTAATTACTTAAAAAATTTAGTTTTGCTGTATTTTTTTCCCCCTTAGTAGTCTTCAGCGTGAAGGCGTCTTGTGGGGTTTTTGTGCTTACAAGCTTTCCCTGCGTTCCAATCCCCATACTGCCATACTATTCAGTATCCCAGAAAAAGATTAAGGATGTCCCAATACATGCTTATCAAATGCAGTATGCCAAAAAAATACCCAGATGCTCTAACACTTCCAATTACCTTTTGTAGTATGCAAACCTGCATGCTTTAGTATGTAGTGCAGTAGAAAGAAAGATTTGGAACGCATGCTTTGTTTCATTTCTAGCTTCAGGCTGCAGTAGGTCAGTGCCACAGCCTAAAGAGCTGCTCACGTTTCAGCCCTGTGAGAACATCTCCACAGCCCCAGAGCCTAATGCAACGCACTGCTTCTCTCACTGCACTTGCACTCTCCATATAACTTCAATCTTTAATACGCAGTACATGTCTCCGGCCCTTATGCTGCATTCACATGGAATCTGAAAAAACGCTAGATAGACGGTAAACTGAATGTCCATTGAAGTGGACCAGAGCAGGATGGTAACATTTATGTGGCTGGGCAGAGCATACTTAACAAAGACAACCGTACATTGTCGAAAGCTGATTTTTTTTTCTTTTTTTAATTTTCCGGTCTTTGTGACGGAATTTACAACCCGGATGTTACGTGGCTCATCAAATGCATCATGGAACTTGACGGTTGAATGAATCGACTTATTTTTTGGAGTGAATATCCTGCCATTCTGTCGGAATTATTATTATTCTTTCTGTTCCAAATCAGGAGTCGCACCTGCCGTCTAAGGTGTACCTCCTGATACCATGTGAATGCAGCTTTAACTCTTACATTTAATTGTAGAGCAAGCCCATTAACTACTGACCAATTTGTGTGTGTGTGTGTGTGTGTGTGTGTGTGTGTGTGTGTGTGTGTGTGTGTGTGTGTGTGTGTGTGTGATTGGCCGTCATGCAAAGTTCTCACCGTTTCCTGCTACAGATTAAATGTGCTGCATTGGAGAGCAATGACCCTGTTTTGTTTTTTGATGTTACGATTGAGTTGGTGTCAACCATAACGACACACATCAAACGTAGTCTCACATATTGTAGGTATTCAGAGATCATCATAACATTTTTCTACTTGGCCAGTTAATCAGAGTTGCACTTGTTGCCCCCTGCGTATTTTTTACCAACCCACTGCTGCATGACCTTTTTTTTACTACTGGCACTGTGCCATCCGGTTAAGTGAAACCCTGGAACTTTGCCCAGCTGTTGTTGGCGAGTTATGTCACAGTTTATATTAAAGTTTTAGACATAAACCGACCCCGTGAATGTTGTGCTGTCCTTACCCCACCCGCCATTTTTAGATTGTAGTCACATCCACCAGCAGAAGGTTGTAATATGTCTGCTTTCTCTGTCTGATGACTGTGCTCTGAATGCCCTCTAGATTTGGGCCAAAGTTTGATGAGTCAGCCGCCCAGGGAAGTACTGTCACAGCCTCATCTGTCATGAGTTTAATTATGAGGACGGTACTATAGACTAAAGGGCAGACAGCAGGTGTGTGTGTGTGTGTGTGTGTGTGTGTGTGTGTGTGTGTGTGTGTGTACGTGTGTGTAAGCATGTCAGTTTGCATCCGACCATGCGCCATGTTTCCGGTTGCCCTGTTGGACTGATGTTGAGGGCTGGTTGAGTAAATCCAACTGCAACTCATCCACCCCGAGGCAAGCAGCTGACACACAATCACTCTCTCACTCACTCACTCACTCACTCACTCACTCACTCACTCACTCACTCACTCACTCACTCACTCACTCACTCACTCACTCACTCACTCACTCACTCACTCACTCACTCACTCACTCACTCACTTTCTCACTCAGCATTTTCTAGCACACGTTTACTTTTCTATCACAGAAGAGTATGGTGCAAATGTGCTCGCCCTTTCTCTAAATCTGTCCCATTTTAATCTTAATCTCAAAAACTCTCTCTATCTGTGTGTATGTCACAGCCCTTCTCTCTCAGTGCGTCTACGCCCGCTATTGGAGCAGCACTGATGTGATATCTCATATATTACAGTCGGTGAACTTTCAGGGCAGTAGCATTTATTATGTAGATACTAAACCTTTGGTTCAAGGGTCACAGGACTAAATCGACAAGGACTTAAGCCCCTATCTCACTGGGCTGCGACTGTTTGCGACAAGTTGGAGACTGCATTCGCGAGGGAGTCTCTAAACTGTCTCCAAGCGTTCGCGGGAGTCTCAATTTCCTCTCATGAGTCGCAGAGCCTCGCAGTCCTGTCGCTTGAATTTTGAACATGTTCAAAAAAAGTGTGCGACAAATCTAGTCTCAAAATAGTCTCAGAGTCGTCGCATGTGTCTCAAACGTGTCGCAAACCCTTCTCAATTTAGTTTCCGCGAGTCAGAAAGTGCGAGAAATGTGAGACAACTTTGCGAGGGTTTGGGCGACATATGAATCTAAATTGCGACTGATTTGAGACAAAAATGAGACTGACATTCCGTTCGTGCAACGCTCGCCAGACGTTCGCGAGACATAAATGCAAGCTCCCGGCAAGTTTTGGCCAGGACATTCGCAAACATGTCGTGAGGAACCAACTCAGTGAGACTGCAACTGAAAATTGACGCTAATTCGCATATTTTCTCGCAATTTTGTGTCTCCAACTTGTCGCACACTGTCGCAGCCCAGTGAGATAGGGGCTTTACCGGTAGCTTTTTCCAATACGTATTTTTCAGTTCCGATCCGATTACAATACCGATTCATTCTTTCTGAAATACCGGAAGAGGGTTTAAAATTGTTTTAGAAAGAAAAGATTATTGTGTATAATTTTTTTGTATCAATGAGCTGGTGCATCATATTCAGGAGTTTTTCCGCTGTTCATTTTGTTGTGACAAAGCTCTTAAAGTTTACATAAAGCTTAGGTCACAGCAAGACTGCTCTGTTTGTGTGGTTTTTAGTACCAAATTATTTAGAGGTTGGAACTTGCTTTCCCCTAGCCGACTCTCAAGACATGAGTTTAAATTATTTATTGAAAAATTAACATACTTATACCTTTACTAGTTTTATAGTGATTGTGAAATATAAATGAGGTGTATTTATTCTGTATTGTTATGACTGTATTGTTATTGCGTTGCCCTCAGATAACTAATTGAAAAAAATCCTCTTAGGATCCTACCTATTGTTCCATCAGAGAAAGACCTACAGTGGTGCTTTTGCCGCTGTCAAAACACTGTTAACTGTAAAAGCAGGTCAGGCCGCCAAGTTGATCCGTCTACATTCTTCACAAGTCAAACACATGACCACAGAAATGGGTGTGGTGCTTTCCTAGAACCTGAGGCTATTTACAGTTGTTGTCAGTGTCACCCCCGTGTGTGTGTGTGTGTGTGTGTGTGTGTGTGTCTGTCTGCTGTTTAGACACCTTTCCCATCAGTCACTCCAATACTGTTAGACAAGCCTCTATCTGACAAACCTGTTGACGGAAGAAAAATGGAGAATAGTTTTACATAGCTGCTGATGGCATTGAAGAGGAGAGGGTTTTTATTTTTTTTATTGGGGTCTAAATACACAATACAAAACACGATAAAAAGCTTTCACACCAAAATGATGTGTACATATTTTCGACAGTGTGTTTTTTTTTTTATGCACAAGACACGCTTAAAATACATTATTTCCAAAAATGACAGACACCAGTTAAACCTGCAGTGTGTAGAATTTTGGGTTTTATTTCCTAGCAGATTTTGTAGAAAGTAATTATAATATCCATAAGTGCATTTAATTTCGTGCATAATAGCTGAAAAAAATGGTTTGAATTATTATTTTTTCTCTTAGAAAGGGTCTCATATATGTCCATATTTCTGCATATTTTGGACCAAGGCCTAGTGCCGCCATCTTGAAAGTGTCATAGTTGGAATGTCATCAGGTGCATTGTTTGAAATTTAGAATTGTTCTTGTCCTTGAAGGCCACTGTAGCTTCTGTTATTATTCTAAAGGGTTGAGGTTACCCAGGGAGCGTTGCATTCTAGAACTTTCTAGAACTTTCTTGATGATGTCATATTACACACTGCACCTTTAAATAATTGTTGTATTAGTTTGGTTTATATCACCCAAAGATGAGCTTGGGCAGCTGACCACATTTTGTATGTAACAAAGTACTAAATGTGGAGTCAGCGATCACGGTTTTTGTCAAAATCAGTTAATCTGCTACCTGTCTGTTCTGTGTCTGAGCTGGGGAAAAAAAATCTCGTGTGCCCGTTTACAAAGCCTAGGCTGTGTATTAACACTGATTTATTTTTTAAAACGCACACAGTACGGACAGGTAGTGGATCGTAAGGAGATATTCACTTGTGACAAGAATTGTCTTTGAAAACAAGCGTTCTCCATCTTTTAATGCCATCAACAGCATATTCCAGTCTCCATGTCAATACTATGGCAAAACATTACACAAGTCCGTTTTGAAAATATAAAAATGCACACGTATTAAAGCTACAACGAGTTAGTCGGCACGTTGGCGACACCTTTGAACAAAAGCGGTAGTATTTTTACGACGCCAGCTGTCGTGAAGCTGTTTTCTAGCTCGTGCAGGGCGTGTAAGATTCAAATAATCAGGAAGCAATATAGTGCGTGTCCGTGTGTTGAAAGTGTGAGGGCACCGGACTCTTTTCGGCTCTGTGAGAGTGGTTAGTGACACAGCATCAACTACACCTGATTGCAATGAGTTGATCCATTGTCACCTCTCACGGAGCTGAACGAGTATGTGTCCCCACACAAAGCGAATGAACGAGAGACGGCAGTTAGTTATGGATCACGATGAGGTAATGTGTTCATGTTGTTGTAAATAATGACTATTTCAGGTGAATAATGGTCATCTGATGATGCTGGTGAGGCAAAGTAAACTTTGTTTTAGTACCAACCGCTCATTCATTTAGGAGTAAACACTGCAGTCTAGGTTCACTCCGTGAAATTGTATACACGTTGCTTGGCAACACCCTCCCGCCCGCCTATCACTCTCCCTTTTAGCTTTTCTTCATTGCATTTTCTTTTTTTTTCTTTGATGGTTCAGCCCCGTTATCAGTCATTATGACGACAAATAACTGTCTCAAACAAGGCTCCCGCTCCCCTTCTAGGGTGACCAGATCGCATTTCCATTACTTTTCACACGTCCCGCAAATTGAGACGTTGTCCCGCATTGTTATTGAAAGTGAGCCCCCCTTTTTAAATGCGTGTTTTATAATCTGGCATTTATCCGATAGCTGTGAGGAGACAGCAGTCTCCGTTTGTCTGTGTGCGTGGTTGTCTGTGTGTTTGTATCGGGCTGCTGGGCTCAGTGGGCTCTGTGAAGGTGCTGCCTGCAGTGCTTCAGCGTTTACCTTCCTGTTACTTCAAAATAAAAGCCAACTCACGTTTGTCAAGTGAAATGCTAATGTGAAGCCAGTGAAATGCTTTTAATGTGAAGCCGCAGCCTTAATGCTCTATTTGTTTAACAGTAGCTAACTTAACTGCTGCGCGCTGATCTAAAGATAGTGTTTTTTTAATATAGAAAGCCGTGTCTCTGGCATTACCGGTGGTGACACGAGTTTATTTTGCTAAAAAAACGGCACTTTGTCCCGCACAAACGTAGTCTTTGTCCCACATCTGGTGAATTGGGATCTGGTCTCCCTATCCCCTTTCCTCACCTGGAGTGATAGGCTTCTCAAATCGCGTTCCTGCGCCACACTGAAATCTGCGACCAATACGGATATGTGACCATAGAGCATGCACGCGTGAACCGAAAATCGGACTGGGTGTACGACCAGATCAAATGCAGTAATAAAAACTATATAAAAACGTCTTTCTTTGCACTGATGGTCTCGTTTGCTGTTAAAGGTAATTTATGATGATCAGAGGAAACATGAGGCTGTTTAAAAGATATTTAAAAGTTACTTGTTGCCGCTTTAATAATGCATCTGAACCTGTAGTCCATATCGAGTAACCCTCAAGGTTGAGATATTCTGGCTCATTGGTTTTTAGTGCTGAAATGTCACGGTGAAGCTCAAACCTGAACTCATTGTCAGCAAGATGAATAGAAAGTGCCCACTAGGGAGAAATGTAATACTGCAAGACACAACAGTCATTACATTAGCTCAATTCATTGCTCATTTAGTGTTTCATCTTGTTCTATTCTCGCTTTTTTTGTTGGTATTTGATATACTTTATTTAAATTAATATACATTCATTTTTATCCTATTTAATTTCTGTTTTCTCTTTTCAATATATGTTACATGTCCTCAGTGTCTTTTCAAAGGAAAATAAAGGTTATTAATTGATTGATTTAAAGTGATGGGGCAATATTTGAACAGAATCCAACTGACTGTGTGTGTCTGTGTATGTGTCTGTGTCTGTGTCTGTGCCTGTGTGTGTGTGTGTGTGTGTGTGTGTGTCTCATCACAGAGGGAATCCCTGCGGTGTACTACTTTGGTCCATGCGGGAAATACAACGCCATGGTGCTGGAGCTGCTGGGGCCCAGTCTAGAGGACCTGTTTGACCTGTGTGACCGCACCTTCTCCCTCAAGACCGTCCTCATGATAGCCATACAGCTGGTAGGCAGGGGTTTAAAGGCTCCCATAGTATACACTTTTCTTTTTGATCAAGGTTTTCTTTATTGGTTTTTCACATTATACAAAGACAAACAAACACAAACAACCCACCCCCCCTCCCCTCCCGCTCCGATAACAGACCTATACATACAAATAATACAACATAAATAGCATAAAGTAAATAGAAATTATACAAATGAAATTGTTCACATTCCAGGGCATATTATACACTTTTTCTGTCAATTTTTATATGGTCTGAGTAGTCCCCTAAAGGTTTTTATATTAGCTTTTCTGTTTGCTGAAAAAACCGTTCAGTTAATTTATTGTTCCATCATGCCTCTGGTTTTCATCTCAACTCAGGATGGCCTGTTTTGGCATACAGCTGGTAAGCAGAGCAGCAGCCAGGGATTTAAAGGTGGAGACAGTCAGTGCGTTTACATGCAGACTCATAATCGGATAACTAAACGAATAAGACCTCAACAGGACTTTTAAACTGCATGTAAACACCTTTATCCGATCTACTTCGGACACAAATCGGCACAATAACGGACAAGAGAAGTCGGATAAGAACACCTAGATAATTCGTTCATTGTCGGCTTTCTCTCTGCATGTATACAGGGATCGGATATCGCATATCGGACTTCTCGTTCTGTGCTTGTGTGCCTGCGCGTGATAGGCTACACCATGGGTTATTGACGGAAGGGAACCGGACGTGGCTCTAAAACCACTTGTTGAAAGCATGGTTGAAAGGGCTACAGCGCCACCTATAGCATAGTGGGGACAGCCATGCATCGGACATTTATCCGATTTCTGAAAGGCCATGTATACTCAGACAAGTGACACGGTCCGTTCGAGTGTCTTGTTCGATATATGTGATAATCCAATCTAGTTGTGCCATGGAAACGCACTGAGTGATTCTGGAGAACGCTTGTTGTCAAAATCAGTTATTTAAAAAAAAAAATCTGGGAATATCTCCTAAAAATCGAGCTACCTGTTTTGCACTGAAAAAAATAAAAAAATAAAAAAATTTGAATACACAGCGTAGACTCTGTAAAATGGCAGTGTGCTAGCTACGGTTGGGCTCTTTCTTTACATAGCCTTTGTTATGGTAGCGGATCGTGAGGAAATATTCACTGATTTTTAACAGTGATTTTGACAACAAGCGTTTCTCCAGACTCACTGACTCCACCTATTCAAAAGACTTCCTTATGAGATTTAAGGCTTTAAAGGAAATATTGTGTAGCTTTGGTTGGGGGAATTCCAAGCTGCTGTATGCAAAGCCTCAGCTATTTACTAGTCGTGTCTGTCTACAGTGTGGCCTAAGGCAAAATACTGCTGAGCAATCCTTTGTGTTAATGATTTTAACAATGACCTGGATGATTGAGTGGTTCATATGTCTCATCTTGATCTGCTAACCTGAGAGGAGCTGAAAATATTGATTCTTTTAAACCTTAACTCAACCATAGACTGTATAAATAGCTAAAAACACATATGTTTAGTCTGGCTTTTATGTAGTATCTTATTTAAAAAAAAAAAAAAAATTAAATGGTTTATATTATACTTATTACTCTATTAGTTTTTATCACTGTTTTGGTAATTTTTCATTTATATTCGATTGTTTTTATACAACATTCAATTCAGTGTTTTGTTATTTTTACTGGCTTTGTTTGAATGGTGCTGTATGATTACATGTTGATGCACTGATTGACACATTGCTGCTTGTTAACAACAGATAACGCGGATGGAGTTCGTCCACACCAAGAGTCTGATCTACAGAGACGTGAAGCCGGAGAACTTCCTGGTTGGGCGGCCGGGCAGCAAGCGGCAGCACACCATCCACATCATAGACTTTGGTCTGGCCAAAGAGTACATCGACCCAGAGACCAAAAAACACATCCCCTACCGCGAGCACAAGAGTCTGACTGGGACCGCCCGCTACATGAGCATCAACACACACCTGGGCAAAGGTAAGGGGAAGGCTGGCGGTTTGATCAGTAAGGGTTCGATCCTGTCGACGTTTTTTTATTGTCAGTTCTGATATAATGCAAGACGTTTGGCGTTTATCTCTGGCCCACGGTGCAATAGGAACAATAAAAAAATAAGATAAACACAAACAATATTGACATTAGATGGGGGCGCCCTTAGCTCAGTTGGTAGGGCGTCCCCCCCATGGGCCTCGGCCAGCAGTGGACCCGGGTTCGATTCCAGCCCGCGGTCGTTCTCTGCATGTCACTCCCCTCTCTGCCCCATTTCACCTCTTTCTCTCTGCACTATCAATAAAGCATAACAATGCCCAAAAAATATCTAAAAAAAATAATATTTACATTAGATACATTCTAAATATCAAGTAGTGGAAAGGAATGTGTGGGTCTGATTAGTAAGAGTTTGTTCCCCTCGCCTCCCCGCCACATGTCGGAGTGTCCCAATAGTTAGCTTGCACCCTGCGTGGTAGCTGCTGCTATCGGTGTATGAATGTGTGTGTGATTGGGTGGATGTGTACAAAACAATGTAAAGTGCTTTGTGTCTGTGAAAAACCAGGGAAAAGAGCTACATGAGTGCTGTCCATTTACCATTATGAGTACTTTTAGATTTGCATTGGCAACCTTTACTCACATTCACATTCAGTGTAATGGAGACATCTTAATTGTGTAAAATATACATCACCAACTTGTACAGAGCATTGTAAGCCCTGGCGATAAGGCTTAAAATACAATCCCCAATCATTTCAAACCACGTTCTATTATAGATTGCTATCTATATATCTATTGATATCTATCTTTTTAACTACAAAAGACAAATACATTATTAAATAGATTACAAAACAATCAAGTGCTTACCTAACCTTTTTTTTAACGAAGGATCCTCTTTATACTACAAAGATGGAATTGATGAAGTGACAACCTAACTTTCACCAATTTCTCTTATAAGAAATTAATAAATAAAACGTTCCCTTTATCCTCCTAAGCAAATGCAGCTGGCTGTTTTTCCCTGTATGGTAGGAGTGGCCGATAATGTGCAAAGGAGTCACCAACAGTCTCCATGTTTTCACTCCAACCAATCATGTCAAGAGGCGATTTCACTGATTTGGTTCTACTTGTCGCAGTGCTAATCATTAGGATGAGTGTTTGGTGGGAAGCAAAACCTGCTGACTGTTGAGTCACCCCTCTCCTCTCCCCTCCCCCATACACACATAAACAAACACACACACGCACGCACGCAAACACACGTACGCAAACACACACGCAAACACACACACACGCAAACACACAAAAACACACGCGCAAACACACACACACGTACACAAACACACACACACACACACACCTTCCTCTATTGCTTTATCATGCCCGTTTATATTGTGCATCGCTAATTATGGGTAATTGCTGTGTATTTTTCCTACTGTGCAGACACCTCTTAACCTTGCCAGTAAAGTTATCAAATATATCTCAACCGACCAATAACCTTTTTCCTTTTTGTTTTGTGTCTTCCAGAGCAAAGCAGAAGGGACGACTTGGAGGCGCTGGGTCACATGTTCATGTACTTCCTGCGAGGGAGCCTCCCGTGGCAGGGCTTAAAGGTACAGTGGCATGTTTGCAGATCATCTAAATATGAGCTTTAATTAACACAAGACAATGTGTAATTCTTCTGATACTAAGCATAGACATCATGTACCTCCTATTGCACACACCATAGTACAGTCGTAGCTCTTACATCCGTATCATCTAAAGTCAAATGTATCAGTTGACCAAAGTGCTGTGCAAAATTCAATACAAAACAACATATAAGATACATGAGAAAGGGGCGCCCCCCCCATGGGCCTCGGCCAGCAGCGGACCCGGGTTCGATTCCAGCCCGCGGTCGTTCTCTGCATGTCACTCCCCTCTCTGCCCCATTTCAACTCTCTCTACCCTATCAATAAAGCATAAAAAATGTCAAAAAAAAATCTAAAAAAAAAAGAAGATAAATAAGAAGTCTCAACTTGTGTTAAAGGCCAATGCAAAAAAAGTGATTCTTCAGCATCATTTTAAACTGGTCAACTTTACAGGGATCCAGGTTCCATTCATTCACACAGAGTCATACCGGTGGTGGTAAATGACGGTAGTAGCAACAGCTACCCTGGGGCAGATTGCATGAAGACGGCAAAAGACCCTGTGAGAATGTAGATGCATTTGCATGTGTGATGCTACATTTGCACATGCATCTATAAATTCCCTCCGCCACACCTGCTTTGCATTTGAACAGTTAACTGAGAAAGTGCTCAAGGGCGGTAAGTAACACAGGCATTCAGACAGCTGTTAGGAGGGCAATATGTAGCCGCCGGGTTTTATTGTACAAGTGTCAATATCAAAAGGTTTGTATAGAATAGAGCAGGAAACAAGTGGGATGTTAGAAGTTGGCATCGAAATACAATAGAGGTGTATGACAGCCAGGTACTGTAAGTATGCATTATAAGGTTATAGAGCGCTACAGGGGGATTCTTGGTGTAGAATTATCTCCGCTAGACTGCTGATGAAAAGTTTTTCTGGTTGTCAACAATAGGAGATGGAGTCTGCTGCCTGAACAACCCAATACAATATAAACGCATAGAGAACGATGTAATAGGTAAAGTGCATCTGGTATGGAGTGGCTCTACATAATATTATAGCAGACAAGAATGATTTTTTTGTGGGAAAAAGGAGACTTTCTGCAACCGTTGTTGGGATCGCGCTGGTCTCTAAACGTATGTCCTTGTTTTGGCTTGTTGCTAGTAGGCTAACTAGCTTTACTGTTCCATCAACTTTGCTAAGGAATGAATTAGCAAAGCGTGTGGGTGGGGTTAATGGACAACTCTTCAATTCATTTTAACACGACTGTACACTAACTAACTGCACTTTTACGCAACAAACAACAAAAACACCTGTAGCACACTTGTTCCTTCTTAAAGCCATCACACGCCAAACTACAGCAAACCTATGATTTTCTCTTCAGGCCACCGGGGAAAGCTTAACATGTAACACTTGTATACCATCTTTAAACATAGACATTGGTGCAGACACACGCAGACACACAAACACACACTTTTTAAGAAGTTATAAACCTTCACATTACACAGCGGATTTGTTCATGACTGTTATGAAAGGTGCAGTGTGTAATATGACATCATCAAGAAAGTTCTACAAAGTTCTAGAATGCAACACTCCCTGGGTAACCCCACCCCTTTCGAATAATAACAGAAGCTACAGTGGCCTTCAAGGACAAGAACAATTCTAAATTTTAAACAATGCACCTGATGACATTCCAACTATGACACTTTCAAGATGGCGGCACTAGGCCTTGGTCCAAAATATGCAGAAATATGGACATATATGAGACCCTTTCTAAGGGAAAAAAAATAATTCAAAAAAATGTTTTCAGCTATTATGCATTACTTTCTACAAAATCTGCTAGGAAATAAAACCCAAAATTCTACACACTGCAGGTTTAAAGGAAAACTGTTGCTTACCCCGGGACACTGTGTTACTGTACTACCGCCCAACCCCACTGTGTAAACATTCAAAAATACAGAATGTGAAACCAGACGGTTTGCATCCTTCTGCAACTCAAGTGCCCACTATAAATAAATGATTTGAATATTACACTTGTTTGTTGACACTGGCTGTGAGCTGTGTAATTGCTCAAACTGTGAGTGAGTGTAATATGTGTGTTGTCCTGTCTCCTTCCTAGGCCGACACTTTAAAGGAGAGGTACCAGAAAATCGGGGACACCAAACGGGCGACGCCCATCGAAGTGCTCTGTGAAAGCTTCCCTGGTGAGTAGAACAAACCAGTGTCCTATTGGATTATAATTCCTTCCTCACACAAACAATATTCTTTTTGTACTTAATTTTAATCTTTTTATTTTATTTTATTTTATTTTTTACAATAAAACATAACACATAAACACGGGTGGCTGTGGCGACGTGGTTACGGTGGTCGTCCACTCAATTCCAGGGTTGGTTGTTCGATCCCCCGTCTCCTTGCCACATGTCTAAGTGTCCTTGGGCAAAGAGACACTGAACCCCAAATTGCTCCCAATACGTAGCCTGCTATCAGTGTATGAATGTGTGTGTGTGAATGGTAACGTGGGAATGGGAACAGGTTTTTCCTTGAAAAAGAGTCTCCGGTCTCAACTGGATTAACCTGTATAAATAAAGGTTAAAAATAAATACATAGATAGATAAATAAACTAACAACACAAACTGAAGACAATGACTCAACAATATTCTTCCCCGGGGCGCTCCAGTGGTGTAGTGGATAGAGCGCCGACCATATTGGCTCCGGCCTTCATTGCAGTGGTCGCGGGTTCAAATCCAACCCGCGGACCTTTACTGCATGTCATCCCCCCTCTCTCTCTCTCTCTCTCTCTGTCTCCCCATTTCAACTCTGTGCAGTCAAATAAAGCTTGAAAATGCCAAAAAAAAAAAAAAAAAATACTGATATGTCGTGCTTTGCAACAGAAGAGATGGCCACCTACCTGCGCTACGTGCGGCGGCTGGATTTCTTCGAGAAGCCGGACTACGACTACTTGAGGAAACTCTTCACCGATCTGTTCGACAGGAACGGCTACGTCTTTGACTACGAGTACGACTGGGTCGGAAAATCACTTGTGAGTGCGTCTTACTCAATCAACCCACCCTGCACCTCTTTCCACCTCTGACATCTTTAAATTTGATTTGATTTATTTTGTTGCTTTCACTGTGATCATTTGTACAGAAGAGTATTAGCGCCAAAAAATAAACACAATTTCGTGAAATATGAAATACAATGTCCAGAATAAACTCAACGGTTCCAGGCAGCGGGTTAAGTTGGAAAGATGATGAAAGATTCCGGTTATCAATAACTCACATGTTTAACTTTATTAAAACACACGTGATGATGCATCTTTTGCTATTGTCATAAAGCAGACAATAGGCTACTTCATTTTTACTGAACCCAGACGTCCTCTAAGCTCCACTAATAACATGGGCCCTAATTCTCTTCCATAAATGTTGTCACTAGATCATAGCTGATTCTTTTATCAATCCCCCTTATCCTATGAAGTTACACATTGTGGTTTTTCTCCTCATTCCATTTGTTAATTTCCAATAATAGTCCACGTTCAACTTGTTTAGTCCATTTATTTGTAGCTCTCAACAGCATAACATTACAGCATCGCCACCACGGCGTAAGACCCTCGGCACACATACAACACGTCATAACTGTGTGCTCCTGATAACAGGGATATGCCTACCGTAAATAATAGAATAAAAGCGCCAACCAGTTTAACTTAACACCGTTCCCCTTTTTAAATAATCTTCATTGTGACCCTGTGTTCTGTGTCATTGCGTGTATCTTCACAGCCCACACCGATCGGCCCCATCCCCAGCGACACGCCACTGCCGCCCAGCAGCCGAGACAAAGCACAACAGCAGACCAAAAACCAGGTGAGGTGGAATCAGCATTAAGACACAACAAACAAACGCCACACCCGCCAAACCAACCAACTGACTGACTGACCGCACGGACAGACAGACAGACAGACAGACAGACAGATAAACAGACAGACAGACAGACAGACAGACAGACAACCTGTCAGTCGAGTTCCTCTGCCAACTGAGGCCAACTTTAGTCTACTTCCTGGACAAAATGGCGACCGTTCACTTCCACTTGTCCTCATAATTTTTTTCTTTCATTCTTCAAAGAACTATAATTCTTTATCCATCCAGTACATACATCAGAAGAACTCCGTGTAGTGGACAAAATAAGACATCCCCTTCTCCTTGTTGGCGTGGCGGGTACATCATCTCTGTTCAAAGTCTTTATCAGACAATACGACTTGTGCCTCACCAGTAAATCACTCTGCTCCGGCTCTGAAACAAAGCGCGTGTTTGATTTAAAGCACCATATATTCCACACACCTTGCCACTCTAAGCTGCAGTCATTGCATGCATGGGTTGAAAATGCACAATGCATTGTTCATACCAGTAATGACAAGCGTTATGCTTAGTAAGTCACACAGTGTGGACGTTTTCATATATTTTTTTAATTCCTTTTATTGGCATGCTATCCCAGCCTTGTAATAATAAGAGGTTTAGTAGAAAAAACAACTATAAAATCCTTCTAATGGACACAAATCATGGAACAAACCGTGCTGCTGCTGCTTTATTAGTCTGACTCATTGTGAAGCCATACAGGCGGTGAATTAGATTTTATGATTGACTTATTTCAGCGGACTCTGGTCCTTTAACGTGATTGGCTGGCTGACAACTTGCCACCCTGTGAAGCTCACATAGCCCCGCCTCCAGCTACTCTACACTGTAAAAAATACCCTGGAACGGTCTGCTGTATTCAAACTATATCATCCATTTGTCCGAGGTTATATTTGTTGTTGGGAAGAGAAAAGCGGTCATTTTTCAGGGTGAAAGCAGCTAAATGTAAATGGCAAACAAATAACACTCTAAACTTTAGCCTCTAGGTCAGCGGTTCCCAACCTTTTTTAGCCGCGCACCCCCTTCTATGTCCCAACCAGGTTGACACACCCCCACACATAAAAAAAAAATGCAACAAGCTTTTTTATAGCCATATTAAAGGTGGCATGTTTAATCATGCTCAAATGACCAGAACACACATGATAGAATAATCACGATCACAACAAGGGGCAGAAAGCAGATAAAATGAGGAAAATATTATAGCCTAATATTTTGAGTCACGTTGAGCAACCATTGCAGCAAGTTTAAATGACCGTGGAGCAAACAACCCCGTCATCATAACACAGGTTATGGAATTAAAATTAGAACGCCAGTAATTTTAAATAAATTGCGAGAATGAATGTATAGGCCACAAACTAGGTGCGCATATGCGTAGAAGAAGATAACTTCGCTTCATTTTGAATAGCCTCTATTTATTTATTAATTAAAATTCAAATTTTTGATTCTATATTTTACAAAGGAAATGTTTATTTACACGTCTTTATTGTGTGGAGAAAAAACACTGTACCCGTATTGGTCCGAGTATAAGACAACCCCGATTATTAGACAAACCCCCCCGTTTTTCAAAACTCAACTCAATACATTTTATTTATTTAAATAATGTACGAAAATAAAAACGCATTGAAAAAAACACTTTTCTTCATTGCAAATAAACAGTAGGATAGTGCAAATAGACCGAACTCTGATGTGTTCACTACAGACTATTCTTCACACGCAAATTCCTCTGCCACGCTGTGATCGCTCTCGCTGTCATCTCTCCTATGCTCTGGTTCGGTGCATAGCGGGTCATCCTCGCTGCTGTCCTCGGCATCTGAGACGCAGCATCTATTTAATGCTCATAGTTAATCACATAGCCTAGTGCTGAAACGAAAGCTATCAACGCCGTGGTTTAAGGCTGAAATGATAACCGGGGCACTTAATGTTGTCGAGGGGAAGCTCTCCGAGATCTCCGTTGGTTTCAGTTTACAGCTCACAAAGTGACAATCACCACCATCACATGGACAGCGTTTAAATAAAGCGTCTCATTCTTAAAATCATTAGAGCTTTGATGCAAATGAGGAAATCTGAACATTACAGCAGCAGTGCTGGTGCGTAAAAGGACAGCGCAGTTGGCATCTCTCCTCAGCACAACTGCAGCAGCTAAAAAGCCACAGTCGATCGCTCTGCCGATTCCTGCCTCTGACACGTCGACTGGCAACATAATGATTTGAGGCTTTGAATCGGCTTTGTCGATGTCCCGTGCCTCTTTTTTCTCTCCACACAAAGCGTTCTCTCTCCAAGCACACAAACGCCCCGGCCGCTTCCCAGACCACAGCCAGTGTTCCACCCGATTAAACAAAGAAAATAAACACAACTTGGAAAACACGACCCGACTTTTTACGACCTATTTCCGCGAAAGTAAAACCCTCTTATACTCGGACCAATATGGATTGTGTAATGATCAGACCGCCATTACATTTTTCATCTTGCGCACCCCCTAGCAGCAGCTCACGCACCCCCAGGGGTGGGCGCACCACACTTTGGGAATCCCTGCTCTAGGTGAATGTTAACTAATGCTTTTAGTCAAACAACCAACATAGACAATTGTCTGTCTTTCTAGTATTGCTGCATTCATGTGCTGTCAGACACTTAAGGAAAATGAGTTTCCAAGAACATGCCCGTGGTTTCTTATTGCTGTTGTTACAACATCGCAACATTCCGACTTCTAAGCAAGTGAACAACACACAAGTGTGAAGAACGACTTACTAGCTCGGAAACTCGGACCGTCTGAAGAGCATTTGAACGCAGCATTTATAATGTAGTGTAGCTAAGGTGATCTAGAATTTTAGAATCATGTCTCTAATACATCCATAAGTCATAAAACATATCTTATATAAAAAAGACATACTCTTAAGCTTGGGCCTCTAGTTGAACTTTAAATAATGCTGTCACCAAAATGCCCGACTAGAGAAAGTGTCTGTGTATTTAGTGAGTAGTGCTACAGTAGCGAGATGATCAAGGCTGTTTTTTCTTTTACCTCCTGCATGACTTTTAGTTTTTTTTACCAGTGTTTTGATCTGTGCTTGGCCTAAATGTTTTGCTTCCCTCTTGCTCCTCTATTAACATAGTCTGTCTTCAACGAGCCTGCTTCTGCTTGGGAGATGAATTGCTATAATTTTTTGTTTTTGTTTTGTTTTTTCATTCACAACCCCCTCCCCCCTCCCCTCCTATCCCACCCACCCCAAATTCACCCCATCACCATTTTGCCTCTATCCACCACACCCCCTTTTTTTGTTTTGGCCTTTTTGCGTGAAGTCGCCTGAGCCCAAAGGAAGTGAGTCTCAGCCCACTCCCGTGACCACTAAGGAGACTCTCGGGTCGCACCTCACAGCTGAGCGGCTGGGGGGCTCTGTTCAGGTACCGCTGCTAAAGCTAATGCTACATGCTAGTGGCTAACGCATGAAGCCATTCACTTCTCTCTGTATGTCTGACCTAGGGATGCACACAATGGCTACAGGTGATACTCATATTAGAATATCATGGAAAATGAATTGGAATTGAGGCAAGAATTCATGCAAAAGGGGCCCAAACCAAGTACTGAGTACATATGGATCATTATACTTTATAGAGGGCCGAAATTTCTGTATTTAAAATCCCTTTTTTTATTGTTTTCGTGTTACATTAAATGGATTGGATTTATATAGCGCTTTTCAAATGTTCTGCGATTTTGAATTTGGGGTTTACATAAGCTGTAAGCCATAATATTCAACATTATAACATATAAAGGCTTGAGATATCTCACTTTGCATGTAATGAGTCTATATAATATATTAGTTTCACCTTATAAGTTGAATTACTGAAATAAATGAACTTTTGCACGATATTCTAATTTTACGAGTTTCACCTGTAGTAGGTTCAACGTTTAAACTTCAAGCCTCGCTGCCTCGCTCAATACTAGTCGATTAGGAATGAATTGCCCGGCAGAGTAGTAGGAAAAGTAGCATGTGCACTTGAATATAAGTTGTATTAGTAATATTATTATTAGTCAGCTGTGTTGCTGCCCCTTTAACTGATATAATAATAAGTTAAGTTCACAGGCTGCGGCCCGGCGATGGAGACAACAACAAAGACAACATACTGTCATTTGTTATAATGCGCAATGTTCACAAGGTATTTATTTAGTTAACTTTTGTGAATTCTTTCATAATGCAAAGTGTCAGCAACATTTTTTTTTCAATGCTACTTCTTAACTTTTGTTCAATCAGTTGTCATGATTTCTAATGTGCAGAAGACCTGAAATATGAACGGCACATTACACATGACATTTTCATTAATGGCTTGGTAGTTGTCCAGAAGAATGTTAAAAGGGCTCCTAAGACGTTTACTACGCTCCCAAGCACAACTGTTTACTACGTCCACATATTGATTGGTTTTCTCAGCGTTTCCTTGCTTATAGACTAGTCGACTAGTCAAAATAAAAACTTGCGTTTAAACGTTGTGGAACCTAGTCTCTGTGCATCCCTAGACCCCTCCCTCCCCCCTCTCAGGTGCTCTGTGTCTTGACTCTGTGTGTGTGTGTGTGTGTGTGTGTGTGTTTGCATTTGCATCAGAATGTTTGAATCTGTGTGTGTCAAGTCTTTGCTTTGCCTATTCTGTTGCTTTCACTGTTTCATTCAACTTTTCTGCCGAATTCTTTCCACTGGAAGGGGCAATGCAAAGATGAACTAACGGAGACACACACACACACACACACATTCACACACTCACACACAGACACACACGCGCGCTAGGGCTCGACCAATATGTATTTTTGGAGCGGATTCCGATTCTCATACAACTGCAATGCAAACCTCCATGAAATAAAGATGTAAAAACATATGAAAAACACACTCACAACAAACAATAAGAGAGGCTTAAAGTAGCGCAGGACATTTTTCTTTTTCAGTTTCCTCCCTTTTATCAAATAATATTTTTGGTATTTTCCATATTTTCATTATGTTATAGAGACCAGCTGTGTACCCTGAAACATCAGAGTCCTCCAAAGTATTTGTGGCACAAATATGCCCCCTGGTGTTGGCTAATGGAATTGCAGGTTTTGAAGGATGGGTTCACACTTTTAAGACCTGTCTTAAAACGGTATTCACATAACCGTTTGTACATCAAATATTTACTGTCTTTTATTTGTGCAAACATTTTTTAGTTTGTCTGAAGCTAATGTGAGACTTCAGCAGTCTGAGTTTATTACATCTGACTTGTAGGTCTTTAACCCTTGCTATGTTTCCACAGACATAGTTTACATGCTTAACTGCAGTGAAGGGAGGATAACACAAAAATAATTTTGCAATAAAAAATATTGTTAATTTTTTTTATACTGTAATTTTACTTTATATACTGTCAATATATTCCCTCTATTCAAACTGCTGAAACCTCATTTAAGCTCCGGTTGAGGTTTGGAACATAGGCGATATTTGAACAGATAAATATGACTTTCTGAACATGTTGTCCTGTCTATATGGGCACTTGACAGACGCAGAAAAAATGTTGAACCCATTCTTTTAAAGGCTGAGTCAACGATTCTGGAGAATGCTTGTTGTCAAAACCCCCTTTTTTGTCAGTTTAAGGTGTTACCACTGGATTTCCTTTCAGCACACTCACACACACACACACACACACACACACACACACACACACACACACACACACACATAGACACACACACACACAGACAGACAGAGTACGGACAGGTAGCGGATCTTGAGATATTCTCTGATTTTGACAACAAACATTAACTCTTTTGACTTTCTCTCCTTACCTCAGAGGGCTAAAGCTCAATAGAGACCATCAAAACTTTCATATATATTTTTTGGTGAATGTCATATCCACTCCACTGCGGCCTGTGGCTCCAGTCAACCTGTATGTGTGTATAATAATAATAATAATAATAATAATATCTTTATTTATATAGCACCTTTTAAAAACAATGGTTTACAAAGTGCTTTAACAAAATACATAACTAGCAAGTAAAATCAAATGAATACACACTAAAAAAAAAAACACACATAGAAAAAGATTAATACACATTCTCATATATAGACACACAACAAACCAAATGAGATTAATAAGTGCTAGGGGTAAATAGACATTGAGGAAGAGAATACAAAGAATAAAAAGACGGCGTTACGTAAAAGCAAGTCTATAAAAATGTGTTTTTAAGAAGTGATTTTAAGTTCTCCAACGGCTGGCTTCAGAACCATTTATTTATATAATAAGCAGCGACCTATTTGTATTCGGATGTCAAAAACAGACTGAAAAATCTACAGAGAATCCGGAAAATTTGAGTCTGGAAAAGGTATGGAATTTTGAAATGGGAAATGTGTTACCCTTAAGGCAAGGCAAGTTTATTTCTATAGCACAATTCAGACACAAGGCCGTTCAAAGTGCTTTACAGGGGCAAGATTAAAATACATAAAACACATTAGAAGACATTTAAAAGCGAATGAAAAGAAGTAAAACATTTAAATAAAATAAAAAGTACAGGTTAAAATGGAAACAGAAAAGTCTTCAGACTCGATTTAAAAGAACTGAGGGTTGCAGCAGATCTTAAGTTTTCTGGGAGTTTGTTCCAAATATTTGGTGCATAAAAACTGAAAAGCTGCTTCTCCTCGTTTAGTCCTAACTCTTGGGACTGTAAGTAGACCTGTCCCAGACGACCTAAAAAAAAAAGAGGTTACTGATTCAGCCAGCCTTATCTACCTGTGTGTGTGTGTGTGTGTGTGTGTGTGTGTGTGTGTGTGTGTGAACATTCTGGTCTCTCTGTGCCCCGCTGCAGGTGATGAGCTCGACTAACGGAGAGCTGAACACTGACGACCCCGGAGCCGGACACTCCAACGCTCCCATCACCGCGCCGACGGAGGTGGAAGTGGCCGACGAAACCAAGTACGCAACAAACCAGTGAATAAAAGACAACAGGCTTTATAGTGTACAACAGGGCTAACTGTATTATTACCAGGACCACTGGTGTTCCTTAGTTGAAAATGTTAGGATTAAACCTTCAATCCACCTGCAATGCAATTATTCACACTGTTCACCATTATTAGGCCTACTGATAGGGAGGGAGGGAGGGAGGGAGAGAGAGAGAGAGAGAGAGAGAGAGAGAGAGAGAGAGAGAGAGAGAGAGAGAGAGAGAGAGAGAGAGAGAGAGAGAGAGAGAGAGAGAGAGAGAGAGAGAGAGAGAGAGAGAGAGAGAGAGAGAGAGAGAGAGAGAGAGAGAGAGAGAGGATCTGCAGTAAAGGTCCACGGGTCGGATTTGAACCCGCGACCACTGCAACGAAGGCCGGAGCCAATATGGTACACGCTCTATCCACTATGCCACCGGAGCACCCTAACGCTTTACATTTCTTACCACGTTCACAGACACACACACACACTCATGCTTTAATCATAAATAAACAACTTGCAGAAATGACAATGTGCCATTTCAATTGAAGGTCACAATGTCATATAGGTGAATTATTGCTAACGGAAAATAAATGACATGGTCTTGAAAGTCGCCAGATATAGTGATTAAGTCGTCAGGTTGGCAACACTGCTGTGATGTTAAAGACACAACGACAGCAAAAAGTGTAGAGGCTGTGCTTCATGCAGTTGATGATGTCACCAATCACACACACACACACACACACACACACACACAAGGTCGCAAAATGCAGTCTGGAGCCCTGCAGGGGGTTGATAGCATTTTATTAATCCAGTATTTATTTCAGTAAACAAGTTCAAATCCTTTGCATTCCTCACCAAAGCTGTTGAGGCTTAGCTTTGGTTAATTCATTAATTGTTAATTACGCTTTTAAATGTGTTCAAGAAACCAGGTTAGTTACACAGGTATCGGATCACCTGTCCACAGCGCTGTAGTGTATCAGATTCACTCCCTACCGCTAGACTACACAATAGAAGACGTTACTTCTACAACTTATTCAATCTTATTTTTGTACTTTTCTACACTTTTTTTCTTATAATGCTAATCTATTTTATATATTTTTTTTTTTATTATTGAAGAAGCTGACAGGGAGAATCGCACAGTAATCCCAATGTGCCTGTACTGTCCTGTACCTGTGCAAATGGCAAAAAAACATATATTCTATTCTATATTCTATTCTACTCTCTGATCTAACTTTTTTCAAACAGTGCTTCAGCATTTACAAACCTGTTAAGATTGGTAGAGGTTATAATGTGTTAGTGCCTGTTTGACCCTGGTGTAGCCCATCCCTATTATCTCTCCTTTGTTGTGCTTTCTTGTAAGACTCTGTGAATAAACCCGGCTACCTCGTACATGTGGGCAATAAGCCGGCTTGAGCCAGAGAAAGTCTGTCACCACCTCAGTAACCAAAACCAGCTTTCTTGTTGACGTGGCGTTTTAAGTAAATCGGCTTACAGGTGAAGGCAGGTGTGTTTGTCTAAATACTGTACACATAAAGACTGAATTTTTTTCTCCATCACACTGTGCTTATAAATAAACAAGGATTGATTGGAGTTTAGCCATTATCCTGGGATCATGCCAACCAGAAACTAGATCAAAAATGACTCTAGTTAGTGAACCCCAGCCCTACCTAGCAGCGAGAGTGCTGTATTGATCTATATTGATTGTGTTGTGGAGTGCTGAACTCCATGTCATGAAACAAGTAGTTTTATCTTTGTGTTGCAGTAGCTTGCTGGCAGTTCCACTAAATTCATATTTGGACCGTGATTTAAAAAGTTAAATGGTGCAATTTATTGTGTACCGGTAGTACAATACAAATATTAATTTGTGATTCGTTAAGCATTTTTTTATTTAAATGTTTGTTGGTTCATATATGATCTCAGAAGAACAAATCGGCACTATCTTTAGTCGTGATTTCATATCAAATTTAAATTGTCAATTTGATACATTTTTTACAAAGTAGTTTGAACAACTTTTTCGAAGTAGCTTTAGTTAACCAAACTATGGGCCGGTTTCACAGACATGGATTAAGCCTAGTTCTGGACTAAATTGTACTTTCAATGGACAATCTCCATTTAAAATTTCCATTTAGCCGAGGACTGGGCTTAATCCATGTCTGTGAAACTGGCCCTATATGTCTCCCTGGGTTAAACTCTTCTTAACCGATGCATTTCTCTGTTTACTTCCAGGTGCTGTTGTTTCTTCAAACGGAGAAAGAGGAAAACCCTCCAGAGGCACAAGTGAAACCAGGACGAGATCGCAGGAAAAGGAAGAACTCGAAAACATTGTGGTCACTGTCAAGTTTTAAATGGAAGAAGCAACTACACACGGACCCTACTGCCCCCAAATACCCCTGCCCCCCCCCCCCCCCCAACCCCCTCACCTTACTCACTCTGCCCCCACCCCGCGCTCCGTCGCTATCCAACGAGCTAAAGGAATGTTGCAGTCCCACCGACTCCACAACAGACTCTTTGATTCCTTTTTACAGACAATAAATAAAAAAAAACCGTTACCTGCATTACTGGGGGCTTGAGGAAAAAAAAACTATATATAAAAAAATTAAAAAAAACTTTACGGAAAAAAAAAACGAAAACTGTAACAAAATGAAAACCTGAATCCGTGGCGTGAATATGAAAAAAAGATACTGTTTGAAACAGTTGTTGTATTTTAGATTCCATAAAGAACGCATATTGTTGTCGGTAGCAGTCGGGCTGTTAGCTGATCAGGGGGAACCAACGCGTGGTTCGAAAAAGTGAAAGAAAAACCGTGCTCCATTAGGAATTTTATTAATTTTTTTTTAAATTTTCTCTTGGTGTGTGTTTTTGGGATCAAGGTGAACAATGCTGATGACACAGGACGCATTTAATTCATCTACAAAACTGAATTTTTTTGGAGGATTTTTATGTTATTATTATTTTTTTTTTCTTTTTTGTAATTTGAATCCTCATGTTTTCAAAAGTGGAAATCCCTGCATTGAAAACTTTATTTTTTATGTTGTAGTGTTCTGGAGTTCTTAAATTCTCTTTTTTTTTTTTCCTCTTTCGCTCTGGCTTTATTATTATTTTTTTTTCTGTCAAACGTTGGACTTTGTAGCACAGTCACTGGCCCTCAGGTACTGTGGAAAGATTCGAGAGACACAGATATTAAGCTCTCTTATTATTATTATATTATTATTATTATTATTATTATTATTATTATTATTATTATTATTATTGCACTTTTTGGAAAAAAAAATAAGAAAAAGCAATTACAGTGAAAAACTTTAGGTTTGGAAAATTAACATTTTAAGAAAAAACAACTAAATAAAGACTGATCTAGGAGGAGTCCTTGACCTTCACAAACGCTTATATCTGAGTTATGGCCGAGAAATGTTTATGGATTTTACATGAGATGGAGGAAGGGGGAAAAAAGAAGAAGATATGTCTTTCGATTTTTATTTCTTACATCAAAATAATTTACCAGGAAATCATAGTTTGTGCCTTTCTAAGTAAAATGTTTAAAGCTCGAAGTGAGTGTCCCGCTATGACGTTTTATCTAGTCAGTCCCAAATGCTCATTGGATTACTCTGTCTGTCTGTCTGTCTGTCTCTGTGTGTGTTTGCAAATATTCAGGTTTTTGTAAGTTAATGTGTTCAGTGACATGCACCTCCCTGGGTATAAGCAGTAGACATCCCCTCTGCTTTGACAATCTACACGTCTGAAAAGTGGTGGTGTTTGGTTTGAGATACTGTGTGTGTGTGTGTGTGTGTGTGTGTGTGTGTGTGTGTGTGTGTGTGTGCAGCTGAAAGACATCCAACAGACGACTTAAAGGTGCAGTGTGTAATATGACATCATCAAGAAAGTTCTACAAAGTTCTAGAATGCAACGCTCCCTGGGTAACCCCAACCCTTTAGAATAATAACAGAAGCTACAGTGGCCTTCAAGGACAAGAACAATTCTAAATGTTATACAATGCACCTGATGACATTCCAACTATGACACTTTCAAGATGGCGGCACTAGGCCTTGGTCCAAGGTATGCAGAAATATGGACATATATGAGACCCTTTCTAAGGGGAAAAAAAAAATTCAGAAAATTGTTTTCAGCTATTATGCACTAAATTAAATGTACGTATGGATAGTATAATTACTTTCTACAAAATCTGCTGGGAAATAAAACCCAAAATTCTATACACTGCAGCTTTAACTCTGAGGTCACAGACGGACATTCAGCTCATTGAGGTTTGATTGATTATGAGATGAAACAACCTTCACAAATTCAAAGTTTACTGGATCCAAGAAAAAAAATATCGCCCCTTTTTTTTGGTTTCTTGCTGCTAACGACAACTGTAGTTACATGTTCGACAAGTGATTATAGTGATGTCACAAGAAGGAAACTGTAGGGTTAGACAGTGAGACCATAAAACACTTTCTGCCTTTTCTCAGGCTAGGATGAACCAATTTCCATTTTTTTTGCACATTTATACTTAATAGGATCTCCGAGTTCAATACACCTTCATATTCCAACCGGTGAAGTAGGCTTTTAATCTGGTTACTATTCTCAATTCAATTAATCGTTTAGATTTAAGAAACGAAAGAAAAAAAAACAGACAGAAATTAGAATTAGAAATGTACGGAAGAGTACACGGCATCGTTTGTGTTTTAATAACATTTTGTTTGAGGTGTTGACCCCCCGAAGTTCATATCTATCAATATCTTTCCAATTTTACCTCAGTCTTGTACTGTGCAGTTTATTCCTGACATTTCAACTTTTTTTCTTGAAGTGCGTAATGGAGAAAAAAGACAGAAAGTTCCTCCTCATTCTTTCTTTCTCAAGTGGCCCTTATACTCTACCATAGAAATGTTTTGTTTTGTCTCACTAAAACAATTTTCACTTCACTCTAATGTAAGACCAACAAATGTTGCAAATTCTCACATTTGAAAACCAAGAGAACACTTTTTATTTTCAGGGTCGGTGGTTAGATCCCCCGCCACATGCCGAAGTGTCCCTGAGCAAGATACTGAACCCTAAGTTGCTCCCGATAGATAGCCTGTTGCTACCGGTGCATAAATGTGTGTGAATGGGAACAGGTCTCCCTTGAAAAAGAGTCTCCGGTCTCAATGGGATTTACCTGTATAAATAAAAGGTTAGTACCACAATGAATTGATTATTAGAATAGTTGCCGGTAGATTCTTTCCATCAACCTGCCGATATGGATGGTGCATTTTTCAGCAGCAACATAAAGTTCTTACCACATTTAAAAGATCTTGCAGTGTTGAAATGTATATCGACTGCAATGTATTTTGCAGTGAGTAATGTGTGGCTCTTGGATCCTTTATAATGTGTGTGCTCTTTTTGCTACCTGGCCAAAGTGTGTGTGTGTGTGTGTTCAGGATGGTTTTAGTTCTTCCCTGCAGAGAATGCCAGTGTCTTGGCCTTGGGTTATACGAAAGTTATTTTAATTTTAATATTGATCCAGTAAAGAGTTGACGGACTCACTCAAGGGATGGATAAAAAAAATCCCAAAAGGTCAAATTGAAGCAGCAGGAAACACAATTCTGAGGTATATGAGACCATTTAAAAAAAAAAAAAACATTGAACCTACAATCTCCAGATGCCCCCACCATCCATGACGCACGGCTCTCCCGCGCGCTTTTACGCATCAACTCTTTATAATGTGTCGCTCAGAAGAAAAGCTTTTGTTAAATTGGCCCAATAAAGTTTTAAACTGAAAGCTTAAACCTCTTCAGCTGACCGGCGTGGGGACCCAGCTTGGCGTAATCCAACATTATATGATTAATGATTAAATAGGCCTACAGTTGGAAATGGCGATGCCCAGAGTGACCAATTGCTTGAACTGTGTAGCCTATTTCGCTCAACTTTCCTTAGTCTAACTCATTGAATTATGAATCTATAAATATGACAACGACAGATCTATAATTGTGAATATAAAATAGGGTTTTTTAATCACAGGAGTTATTATGGAGCCTTCTGCTGTACCCCCCGTGAGGTCTCTGTCGCTATGCCGTCGCCTGTGCTACGCTACTGGGCATTTTCTGAACGACTTGTGCGCCTCTATGTGGTTCACCTACCTGTTGGTTTACCTGCATTCAGTCCTGGGCTTCCAGAGCACCGCGGCTGGAGCTCTGCTGCTGATCGGTCAGATATCAGACGGAGTTTGTACCCCGATCGTCGGCTATGAATCCGACAGAAGAGCCGGTGTTTACGGCAAGAGGAAAACCTGGCATCTACTGGGTAAGTGAGAGTTATAGGGTCATATACAGGTGAAACTCATGTTATTAGAATATCATGGAAAATTAATTGGAATTGAGGCAAGAATTCATGGTCAAAAGTGGCCCAAACCAAGAGTAGCCTACATCTGCATGATTATACTTTATAGAGGGCCGACATTTCTGTTTTTAAAATCCATTTTTTTATTGATTTCACTTAGAACATAGTGTTAGTGTTTATATATAACTATGGTAAGGGTCTGGTTGGCCCACTACTCAAATTCATTTAAAATAAATGCAGGATATCCCGGCGAGAGACAACTGCAGGTGACATTTTAACGTAGAGTAGGCTAAATTTATCATCATGAAATTCTGTCAGTTGATTACTTATATAAAAAAACAATTATTTTTGTATTAGGCTACAGTTCTTTCAGATATGTTTGAATAAATATGCACATTTGGCAGTAGGCTATAGGAATATGCGTAAAGTTGCATCTCTTTAGAAATCTAGATGTTGGATAAGGACAGTTGAAATCTTTATTTCAACAACATATAACAGTTCAAAGATCTTTTCGGAACATATTTTGGATTGAAAAGTGTTGAGATACTGTTCGGAAAGATGGTTGTAGGCTATAGGTGAAATATACAGACGCAGAAAAAGTTTACTCAAAATTAAAAGTAAATTCTGGATCTATTTTTACTGATAAGAAGACATGTTCTGGAAGCAAAGTAGACAAACATCTAAAAAGTCACTAATGCTTGAGAACAAAAATATGTTTTTCCTCCTTAAACAGTGCTTGATATTTGGAAATAAAACGTATTTCAGATGCACTTAAGGTAGGCATGCCTACTGAAACCACACAGTAACTATGCTTTTAACGATGCATTAAGGTCTTATACATGCACATTGTATGCACACTTATATGCACATTGTAAAGCACTTTGTGACCCTGTCTGTGAGAAGCTCTATATAAACATTTTACTTACTTACTTATACATGTAAAAGTTGACTATAGTAGAAGAACATAAGTGTTTCCAGCAAAATGTAGGCCTAGGCTACTTGCAGTATCCAAAGTTATAGTGCCATCATACAGAAAGGGCCCATTCAGAGTGAAATAAAGGATATTATTGGATTATTATTGACTCAGAAGCAGCTTATTGAAGTAATTGAAGCTAATTTCTAACACTCAAACACATGTAGCATTATCGAGTAGCATTATGAAGTCACATGAAATGGAATTATACCAGCCTATAGCAGCTATGAGTATAAGCTGTTGGTTTGTCTTACTCTCGGCCACGCATATCAAAGGGATATTATGGAAATATGTCAGTAAATGTCCCTATAGGAATGTATTTGTGATTGGCTGTGGCTGGTATTACATCTACTCACCATCTCTACCATTGTGTCCTTGAGCAAGGCTCTTAACCCCACAAAAACTGCTCCAGGGGCGCTGAACTATGGCTGACCCTGCGCTCTGACCCCCTCTGGAGTGTGGTAACTTGAGAGGGGATATGAGAAAAGACAAATTTCAAAGTGACCCCATTGACTTATAAAGTAACTCAACATAAAGGAATACCTCACCCATACTGAACCAGCTTTCTATCAATATAAAATTATGACATAATGAATTAGGTTTTTCTTCCCTCAGTCTTCCCTTGGCCCAGCTGTCCTGTTAATCCTAACCCTACGTTTTACCATGTGTGATGTCACACTAGTAAAATGTAGGTTTAGTTAGTGAGACCATAAAAATCTCTTTCTGCCTTTTCTCAGGCTAGGATGAACCGATTTCTAACATTTTTGCACATTTATACTCCATAGGATCTCAGAGTTCAATACACCTTCGTATTCCCACCGGTGAAGTAGGTCTTTAACTTAACTCATAACCGTCCCTCTCCCCTCCAGGGACCGTGTGCGTGCTCATATCGTTCCCGTTCATCTTCAACCCGTGCCTGGCCTGCTCCGACGGCTCCCCCCAGTGGGCGCGGATCCTCTACTTCAGTCCCTTCATCATCGTGTTCCAGTTCGGTTGGGCCGCCACGCAAATCTCACACCTCAGCCTCATCCCGGAGCTGGTGTCCCGGGAGAGCGAGAAGGTGGAGCTCACTGCATACAGGTGGGATAGAGATAGGCTAAGAACTGTTTTATAGATAATTTTTTGGGCTATTTCAAGCTTTATTAGACAGTACAGAGTTGAAATAGGGAGACAGAGAGGGAGGGGGGATGACCTGCAGTGAGGATCCACGGGTCGGACAGGGGCGCAGGTTTAGTTCAACATTTTGGCGGTGACACGTATAGCCTACACACGATTGCCAAACGGTGAAAGTCCAGTGGTGGTAGGCAATGCTTTAAAGAAGGTAAAGCTCCTAAGAAGCTACAATATGGTACAAGGTCACTGAGACCTCACAATATAGTAAGTTTGCAGTAACCTTTGACCTCCAAAATCTAGTCAGTTCATCTTTGAGTCAGAGTGGACGTTTGTGCCAAATTTGAATTAAAATCCCTCAAAGCGTTCTTAAACTATTCCCTGTGTTCCAATACCCATACTTACTATTCAGTGTGCCAGAAAAAGATTAAGTATATCCCAATACATGCATGTCAAAAGCAGTATGTACAAAAAAACCCAGGATGCATTAAAGCTGGGGTGGAGGATTTGGGGAGAAAATGGCACTTGGGATAGAGATTTGAATCCAAATACCTCAACCGCTCCACTTGTTCTCTTTGGTCCCTCCCCTATGGTCCCTCCTCCCTGACACGCTCTACATACCAACAAAGTCGTGCCAAAGTCAATGGACAGTCCCAACAGCCAATAAGAACAGAGAATCGGAGCCTCGCTCTGATTGGTCAAAGTGTCAGCTCATGTTAACTTTGACCAATCAGAAATCATATACCCCAGCTTTAATACATCCAATTGCATTTTGTATTTTTGGTAAAAAGACAAAGTATGTGATTTGGAACACAGGGATTGTGTTCATGAATCAAAATTTGTGCAAAATTTTTAAGAAAAAAAATCCCTCAAATCCTGTATAAAGACTTTGACCAGTTGCCTGATTCTCACCGGTCAAAGCTGACTGTAATCTGCAGCCGGCTCTGGCCTGCCTCTGGCCTCCTGCCTCTGGCCTGCCTCTGGCCTCCTGCCTCTCTCAGAAAGCAGGACATGTTTTCATGTGAATGTAACAATGGTCATTTAATCTGATGAACTGTGAGATGAACTTTGTGATGTTTTCTTTGTAAAGCAGTGACAGTCAGTCGGCTCACGCCAGCTTTGTTTCCTGGATGGAAACATCATGTGACTTAATCTTCCACAACAGACAGTGATCACCAGAGATTCTTTGAAGAGAGAATGTTTATACAGGCAGAGGGTTTAGTCAGAGGGTTATACTGTAGATCTACATTCAAGGAAAAAATCACTCTAAAACAGATTATAAATGGATGTATTCATCAAATGTACTTATTAATGGGCTGCTCCGGTGGTGTAGTGGATAGAGCGCCTACCATATTGGCTCCGGCCTTCGTTGCAGTGGTCGTGGGTTCAAATCCAACCTGTGGACCTTTACTGCAGGTCACCCCCCCCCCCCCTCCATCTCTCCCCCAGAAAAAAAAGCTTGAAAATGCCAAAAAATAATCTTTAAAATACAAGCACATGGTTTATAGTTATAGAGTTATCGTTAAATTAATCTCGATCTATATATAAAAAGATGAGACGTCTTGCAGTGTTGATTTCATCTTAAGAGAGAAATACTAAAGCTGTGATCAAGCTGGAACAATTCAAACTTTATGATTTTAGAATGAGCCTTTTATATCTACACAGAATGGACACACTTCACTGCCTCATCCATTTTTATATATAGTGGGAGTCCTGGGGAAATGCACCTGTTGGAAGACCAAGAAGAAGAAGAAGTACTATAGAATAAATAACTAAATACATCTTCACCTCATCACTTGATATGGTGGAAAGACTTGAGGCAGTGGTGGATGATGCCATCTTTAGTAACTATAGCTTCTTGTCCTTGAAGGCCACCGTAGCTTCTGTAAATTCTTCTTAAGGGAGGGAGAATTTCAATCTATTTTTTTTTCAAACACTAGATGGCGACAAAATACCCTGATATTACGCACTGCACCTTTTAAAGTGTTAGTGGGTCTGATTTTTAAAAAAAACATGGATGAAGGGGTCAGCTCTTCCATTGTTTATCTTCCTTCCTAGTCTCTCTCTCCTCTTTCCTGTTCGTAACCTTAAGCCTAAAACACGCTGTTAAAACATTGTCACAACTTCCCTTTACAACCCCCTTCCTCTGTCCCTTCCACTGTCCACACATTAGGAGCAGGGCTGACTGAATAGCAGCTACAATTCCAGTGAAGTCATTTTATTATGACATCCAGATACCCTCAAATCTTGAATTTTTTTTAAATTTATGAATGTCCCTGCGTTCCAAATCACATACTTCTTCTTTTTACTACACTACATACTAAAGTACAGAAGAGTTTTAGGGCCACAGACAGGAGAGAAATAAAAATCAGATAAGGAAGGTTTTTTTTTTCATGATGTCGAGAAATGTCAAGAATAATGACGAATACTCCAACATGGTATTGGAGTTAGAGGGGCATTTATGTATTTTCAGCATACTACAATTGATGTGCATGTATTTGGACATCCTAAATCTTTTTCTGGCATTCTAAATAGTAGGGAAGTATGGGGATTGGAACGCAGGGATTTTTTTTTTCTAAATAATGCTCGCTTACAGTAGGCATCAATCTCCAGGCATATAGTTTCTTACCAAAATAGAAATAAAATTCACGGGTAAGCATAGTCCAAAACTAATATGCTTTCTGGGATCTGAGGCTTCAACTGAATAATTGATTAACGAGCACAGAACACACTATTAATTTTTTTGGCATTTTCAAGCTTTATTAGACAGTACAGAGTTGAAATCGGGAGACAGAGAGAGAGGGGTGATGACCTGCAGTAAAGGTCCAAGGGTCGGATTTGAACCCGCGACCACTGCGACGAAGGTAGGAGCCGATATGGTACGCGCTCTATCCACTACGCCACCGGAGCGCCCCATACACTTTATTCATTTAACCAACAGTACGCCATGCAGGGCTGAGAACATGCTATGTGTTTTTGCCAATTGGGAGCCGAGTCTGCCGGCATCCTAATTCGGTACATGGCAAAAATCCAAATTAAAATATTATTCTATAAATGGCTCCTATACAATGCCTCTGTGTATCTTCTGCTATCGTTCCTGTTAAATTATTTTAACATATCCCCTCCTCTCCTAGATAATGCCTTGTCTTGCTCAAGGACACAATGGTACTCTAACCATCCCCTCCTCTCCTATAGATATGCCTTCACAGTAGCCGCTAACATCACTGTGTTCGCCGTGGCCTGGCTGCTCTTCCACTTCCAGAGCAACGTAGAAAGCACCGCCACAGCAACCCTGGGAGCAGTGGACATCCCTCTGTTCAGGGTGAATTGTAACTTCATTTTGCAGTAGTTGCATTTTGAACTACAGTCATATTTGCACAGTGATTTAAGTGCTTAAATGACCCTTTTCTTCCTTTCAAATTGTTGTGTAGTAGAAGTAGCTACAAGGAAATACAATCAACAAAAACAACAGTTGTTGTCGATTGTAGCGGCCCCTTTGGACAAAACTATATAATGGCAACAGTAAAATGATAAGAAGTATGCAATCTCTCTCTCTCGTTCTCTCTCTCTCTCTCTCTCTCTTTCTCCCTTTCTCCCTCTCTCTCTCTCTCCCCCTCTCTCTTTTTCTCTCCCTCTCTCTCTCTCTCTCTCTCTCTCTCTCTCTCTCTCTTTCTCTCCCTCTCTCTCTCTCCCTCCCTCTCTCTCCCTCTCTCTATCTCTCTCCCTCTCTCTCTCTCTCTTTCTCTCCCTCTCTCTCTCTCTCCCTCCCTCTCTCTCCTTTCTCTCTCTCTCTCTCTCTCTCTCTCTCTCTCTCTCTCTCTCTCTCTCTCTCTCTCTCTCTCTCCCTCTCTCATTTCAATTCAAAGGGGTTTCATTGGCATGAAAGTTTCGATAACAACACGTTGCCAAAGCATCAAAAAACCGTTTGTCCAGAGGGACAGTACACAACAAACAAAAGTAATATGAACATTAACACAACAGTAAGATTGCTTTATATTTATTAGGTAAACAGTATCTACTATATCTTATGTGTATATATCTCTGTCTTATCTTATATAGTGTGTGTGTGTGTGTATGTGTGTGTGTGTGTCTCTCTCTCTGTGCTTGCGTGTGTGTCTGTGTGTGTCTGTGTGTGTGTCTCCCTCCACAGACCCTGGCTCTGATAGTTCTTGGTATTGGATCTTTATTCTCTCTGGTTTTCCACGTTGGGACCAGAGAACCGGCGTCGGCCTCCAGCCCCGACCGGCTCATCTCCCCGTCCACCTCACAGGAGGCTCTACTGGGCCCCGTGTTCATGTGGAACAGCTGGCTGAAGGAAACCTCTTTCTACCAGGTCTGTGTGTGTCTGTCTGTCTGTCTGCCTGTCTATCTATCTATCTATCTATCTATCTATCTATCTATCTATCTATCTATCTATCTATCTATCTATCTATCTATCTATCTATCTATCTATCTATCTATCTATCTATCTATCTATCTATCTTTCTATCTATCTATCTATCTATCTATCTATCTATCTATCTATCTATCTATCTATCTATCTATCTATCTATCTATCTATCTATCTCTCTCTCTCTCTCTCTCTCTCTCTGTCTGTCTGTCTGTCTGTCTGTCTGTCTCAAATATAACTTCTTTATAATATTTAATTTAGTTTAATCAACAAATTACTCAATTAACTAGTTTCAAGAGTATACTTCTTGATTTTCATATTGCATGGGTCGAAAATTAAACCATTTGCATTTATAATATCAATTATATTCTGTAATATCTGTGTATATTTGCTAAAACTTGCAGAAACACTGAATTATTTGTTTAAAATGCATTTGTGTTTGTATTTGCACCAGGTGGCGTTCCTGTACATGTGCACCAGACTGATAGTCAACTTGTCTCAGACGTACATCTCTGTTTACCTCACCAACTCCCTGCTGCTGCCCAAGGTAAAAGGCCAAAACACTGGCTCTGTTCAAAGAAGCCATACTTACACCGTCCCTCTTACATACTCAAATTGACATCAAAATGAGTATGAATAGGACGTTAGTAGGGCTTTTAGTATGAGTAGGACGTTAGTAGGGCTTTTAGTATGAGTAGGACGTTAGTAGGGCTTTTAGTATGAATAGGACGTTAGTAGGGCTTTCCGAACACAGCCACTGTGTATTCATTCAGACAGACATGTGTAACGTCATAATGTAGCTTATGTTTGTGACACTGAAGAGTTAAAGGTGGAGTCAGTGATTCTGGAGAACGCTTGTTGTCAAAAATCACTTTTTGTCATCTTTAGAAACCTGTTAAGTAGAGTACGCTATGTAAGTTGTTTCTTTTATTTTGTCTTTTGTTTGTGTGTTCACTGTTGTTGTGTGTTTGTGTTCTTATAAAAAAGAATAAAGTATTTTTTTTTTTAAATCACTTTTTTGTCAAAATCAGTGAATGTCTCCTCTTGATCCACTACTTGTCAGTTTTGGAGGATTATCATTATTAGACTATATATAAGTATTGGAGTATTAATACACAGCCAGGATTTTTTTTCCAGCACACAACAGTACAGACAGGTAGTGGATCGTGAGGAGATATTCACTGATTTTGACAAAGTGATTTTGACAACAAGCGTTCTCCAGAATCACTGACTCCAAAGCTTGTCTGTCTGTCTGTCTGTGTGTGTGTGTGCGCGTGTCTGTCTGTCTGTGTGTGTGTGTGTGTGTGTGTGTGTGTGTGTGTGTGTGTGTGTGTGTGTGTGTAAGTCTGTGTGTATGTCTGTGTCTGTCTGTCTGTCCTCCTCTGTCTTCAGGATTACATCGCGATCATTCCTCTGGTGATGTACGTCAGTGGCTTCGTTTGCTCTCTGGCCATGAAGCCTGTCAGCAAGCTCATAGGCATCAGTGTGAGTCTGTCTGATAAACAGTCATTATTTATTTTTATTTTTGGCATTTTCAAGCTTTATCAGACAGTACAGAGTTGAAATGGGGAGACAGAGAGAGAGAGAGAGAGAGAGAGAGAGAGATAGAGAGAGGGGGGGATGACCTGCAGTAAAGGTCCACAGGTCAGATTTGAACCCGCGACCACTGCAACGACGGTCGGAGCCGATATGGTACGCACTCTATCCACTACACCACCGGAGCACTCAATATATAGTCATTTTAACGGTTGTTGCTGAGATGTGAACTCTGTCATTAAACATTATAAAATCACTATCATAATATAATGAATGAGGTTGTTCTTCCCTCAGTCTTCCCTTGGCCCAGCTGTCCTGTTAATCCTAACCCTACATTTTACCATGTGTGATGTCACACATGGTAAAATGTAGGGTTAGACAGTGAGACCATAAAACACTCTTTCTGCCTTTTCTCAGGCTAGGATGAACCGATTTCTAAAATGTTTGACATTTATACTACGTAAGATCTCAGAGTTCAATCCACCTTCATATATCTACCGGTGATGTAGGTCTTTAAGTGATATCCTGTGTTTCCAGATGACCTACCTGCTGGGCCTGTGTGTTGTGGTGGGTTTTGCGTCCTGGGTGTTTGTGGATCAGAACATGAGCTCGCACAGTATCTATGGAGCCGCCGTGTTGCTAGGCGCCGGCTCGGCAACCATACTGGTCATGTCTCTGTCTATGACCGCGACACTCATCGGAGAGCAGACAGTAAGAGAGTCTGTCTGTCTGTCTGTCTGTCTGTCTGTCTGTCCGTCTATCTATGCATTGAGAAATTTTAAGTTATAGTGCGTAACTTCTGTCGCCCGTGTGGTGTAGTAGCTGTGTTAATCTCTGGTATGTGTGTGTGTGTGCGTGTGTGTGTGTGTGTGCGTGCGTGTGTGCGTGCGTGCGTCGTGTGTGTGTGTGTGTGTGTGTGAGTTTGTATCCGTTTGCGTGCGTGCGTCATGTGTGCGTGTGTGTGTGCGTGCGTGCGTCATGTGTGCGGCGTGTGTGTGAGTTTGTATGTGTGTGTGTGCGTGCGTGCGTCATGTGTGTGTGTGTTCTGCAGCAAAGCGGAGCGTTTGTTTACGGGTCCATGAGTCTCACAGACAAGTTTGCAAACGGTTTGGGCGTCATCCTCATCCAGAGCCTCCGCCCCTGCAGGTGAGGCTATAGATTCAGACCTTTATGTTGCATTTAGACGGTCCACGGCTAGCTACGGTGGGCCCCCTTTGTTTACAAACCTGTTTACAGAGCCTAGGCTGTGTAATACCACTGGATGTTTTTACAGCGCACACACAGTACAGACAGGTAGCGGATCGTGAGGAGATATTCACTGATTTTGACGACACGCGTTCTCCAGAATCACTGACTTCACCTTTAATGGTACACACACTAGTTGAGCTACTGGGGCCCTAAGTTAAGTTACTTTATTAGTCAATGGTTACATTGAAATGTGTCTTTCCGCATCTCCCCTCTCAAGTTACCACACTCCAGAGGGGGTCAGAGCGCAGGGTCAGCCGCAGTACAGCGCCCCTGGAGCAGGTTTGGGGTTAAGTGTCTTGCTCAAGGACACAATGGCAGAGATGGTGGGTACCGTAGACATAATACCAGCCTCTGCTAGTTTTACAACTAACACCCTCCTGTCCGGTGCCGGGGATCGAACCAGAGACCAAAACTTTGCTGCTTTTCTGTCCCAATTCTTTTCTTTTAAATTTTCTTTAACAGTTTTCTCTGTTTTATTCCCCCAGCACAGAGGCGTGCTGCCCGGACTGTGTGTGGTTCTATCGTGACGTCATGGTGATCGTCACCGGGGGCGTTGCCGCGGCAGCAGCACTTTGCCTCGTCACACTTCTCATCCGGCCAATCAGGATAAGGAAAAGTTAGAGCTCAAAAATGTTCACGACACTTTTTTTTTTTTTTAAGATATTTTTGGGGCCTTTTTGCTTTATTAGACAGACTTGCAGAGACGGAGGTGAAATGGGGCCGACAGTATTATTATGTTTCTCTTAGATTTAAAGGACACTTAAAGGAATACTTCACCCATAGGGAACAAGCGTTCTATCATTATAAAATAACTATTATAATATAATGAATGAGGTTTGTCTTCCCTCAGTCTTCCCTTGGCCCAGCTGTCCTGTTAATCCTAACCCTTACTGTGATGTCACAAGAAGGAAACTGTAGGGTTAGACAGTGAGACCATATAACACTCTTTCTGCCTTTTCTCAGGCTAAGATGATCCGATTTCATTTTTTTTTTTTTGCACATTTATACTAAATAGGATCTCCGAATTCAATACACCTTCATATTCCAACCGGTGAAGTAGGCCTTTAACACTTAGACACTGCAGGCAAATATACAGTTGTTTCAAGCAATGGTCAATTTTTCTCTTATAGATTTGTGTCTATTCATCTTCCATAACATGTCTTCTTTCATACTTGTATTAATAAAAGGCCCAACATGTACATTTATGTGTTTTTTTGACAAAAAAAGAATGTTTGGGTCTCTATATTTTCTCCTTTACAACAATCTGTAACGACCATTATTTATTTTATTTTTAATACTTTGAACCCTAAATCAGTTTAGTCAAAGTAAATCAGTCAAGTGAAAATTGAACTATTTACACGTCATATGATATCATAGCACTGATTTGAATAATGAAAAAAATAACATTTCAACATACTACACACACACACACACACACACACACACACACACACACACACACACACACACACACACACACACCTCTGCCTTAGTTCTTCAATGTAGATGAAGCCAAATATTTTCGTTGACCTGGCAGAGATAGTGGCTCGGTTCCAAGGAAGTGAACTGGGTGAACTTGACTATTCTTTTGTGTGTGTGTGTGTGTGTGTGTGTGTCTGTCTGTCTCTGTGTGTGTGTGTCTGTCTGTCTGTCTGTGTGTGTGTGTCTGTCTGTCTGTCTGTCTGTGTGTGTGTGTGTTTGTATGTCTGTTTGTCTGTCTGTCTGTCTGTCTGTCCGTGTCTGTCTGTCCGTGTCTGTCTGTATGTGTGGGTGTCAGGGGAAGGAGATAATACCCTTCCTGACCATTATTATTTGTACCACTTGCTTTGATCATATTTAATGTACAAGAAGCAACATACAAAACACTATCTGTTTAATGGTTTTATAAATCTTCATAATGCTGCGAGACACTTCAGGCAAAAACATACATTCTTCAAGCACTGGTCAATTTTGGGATTTTTGTCTATTTGTCTTCCATATTATGTCTCCTCGTTCTCATTCTACTAGGATACATATTAAGTCATGCTATTCTATTTTAAATATAAATATATATAATTTTTTTTTATTGAAGAAGCTAACTCAGAAAGAATCGCACTAGAATTCCAACGTACCTGTTCTGTCCTGTACCTGCGCAAATGGCAATAAACAAATAATCTATTCTATTCACGAAGCGAAAGCGCGCCCTCTAGCGGCTGGGACGGGGCAGTGCAGCCAGCGGAGTGGTGCGGAGGTACCAAGGCGGAACAAAGGCACTTGTTCACAGGCTGCGGGCCGAGAAGGAACCGTTGTCTCCGTCTCCCTGCTCCGTAGAGAAAAAACAACGGTTTTGTTTTTTTAGGTTAAAAGTTAGCCTATAAAGAGCGATTTACTCAAATATTCTACAATTCAAATTGTGATTGGCCGCGTTTGGGATACAGTGTTGTATTTCAACTTGTTGTTTCCTAAACTTTAAGAAGGGATTTTCTAAGGGAACAAACGGGGACTGGGCAAGTTTGTTGTATCGGCTATTCCACTACAGCGACCCACAGGTAAGACTGAACGCCAGAACTTAAAGGTGATTGTATAAGCCCGTTGTTACCTTATTTCTATCAGTCTAAACTTGCATTCATGTGTTTATAAGTTGTTTAAAGAACATACAATAGCTATTGAAGTGATCAAAGCATTTGTAACGGACGGTGGCGTAAAGGAATCAATTTAAAACTTTTAAGAACAGAAATCCACCGAGCGAAACCTATAGGCCTAATACAATATAATTAGTTTGATTAAAGCTTTATTGTGGCTTGACGCATATAGTGGCCAAACTAACATAGAGGCAAATATGTAAATAGGCTAACAGCTATCTGAAATAACAATCTGAAATCACAGCAGGTATAAAATAACTTAATATAATCTTAAAGTTTGTTTTTATGATGAAGTTAAAAGTGTATTTACGTCATTATTTTTTGTAAACGGCATCAAAGCAGTTGAGACCACATACAATGCTTCAAGTCATACGCCAATAAGTCATACGTTTACTTTTGGTAAATATCATTTTTAGTAGACTAGTTGTTGTTGTGTTGTGTTGTGTTGTAGGCCTATTGTACTAACTACTCGAAGACTTATTGATTACGCTCAGGTGCCTGTTTATAGGTGGCACCTGCCGCGATATCGCAGGTAAACAGGGGCATTTTTTGAACTTATAGGTGCGTCATGAAACTCATCCAGTTGATTACTGACATTAAAACAAATATTTTTTCAGACGGTTTTTTCAGACAAGTTTATGCTAATTATGATAACTAATCATGTCTACATTTGCGTCTCTCTAAAAAACAAACATCTAAATGTTGGATGAAGCCACGAGTTAAAATCCTTATTCCATTTATACAACATACAAGTGTCCAAGGTTTTTGAATAATAGATCTTTGATATATATATTTTCTTTTATATTAGTATGAAAGAAGACATGATATCGAAGCAAAAAAGACCACACTCTCTAAATTGACCAGTGCTTTGAAAACAATAACGTATTTCCTTAAACATCGAGGCAATTTTGAACATTGATATAACTGAGTAGGACAAATTACACACACACACACGCACACACACACGCACACACACACACACACACACGCACACACAGACACAGACACAGACACACACACACACACACACACACACACACACACACACACACACACACACACACACACACACACACACACACACACATACACACACACACACACACGCGCAATTATTATGTCACTTCAACAACATCACAGTCTCCAAAACATTTGCATCTACATGTTTTTAATGATTTTTCAGTCGGCGTGTGTCTGTTTGGGTCAGGAAATCTTGGTGGCTGCCTCCGGTGTGTGTGTGTGTGTGTGTGTGTGTGTGTGTGTGTGTGTGTGTGTGTGTGTGTGTGTGTGTGTGTGTGTGTACATGCCACTGTGCCCAGCCTACATGGGGCCCTAATAGTTTTTGACAGATGTGAGACATGTGACTGTATGAGTGGAATTCCTTTATAGGCAGCAGATGAGAGAGTCTCTGTGTGTGTGTGTGTGTGTTTGTGTGTGTCTATGCGTGTGTGTGCGTGCTTGCGTGTCTGTGTGTGTGCGTGTCTCTCTCTCTCTGTGTCTCTCTGTGTGTGTGTGTTTGTGTGTGTGTGTGTGTCTCTGAGTCTATGTGTGTGTGTGCGTGCTTGTGTGTCTGTGTGTGTGTGTCTGTGTGTCTCTCTCTGTGTCTCTGTGGGTGGGTGTGTGCTCTCTGCATGAGAAATGAGATTTTCGAGCCAGTTTTTAGACAAACAACATTGCACTACTCACGTTGCTACTACTGTCTGCGGCTACTGTTATTTCTACTCTTCCAGCTGTTACTATGGCTACAGCAAATGCCATGAGTAGAAAACACACTTCACTGAATTCAGGGAATGTGCTGCTACTTAAAGGTGGAGTGAGTCAGTGATTCTGGAGAACGCTTGTTTTCCAAATCACTTTTTGGTCAAAATCAGTGAATATCTCATGATCTCCGCTAGCTGTCTGTACTGTGTGTGCTGTGCGCTGAACAATAATCCAGTGTCTGTAAACAAAGGATAAGTAAACCAATGGGCCCACCATAGCAAGCAAGCTAGCTGTGTAGGAATACCAGTTTTTTCAGTGCACACACACAGTATACGGACAGGTAGCGTATATTGAAGAGATATTCACTGCATGATTTTGACAACAAGCGTTCTCCAGAATCACTGACTCCACCTTTAACTGAAAGGACTTCCCCTTAAAGGTGTAGTGTGTGAAGGGAGTTGGCAATTTTGAGGAGAGTCTTGGTAGAAATGGAATATAATATTCATAAGTATCTCCGTATTTCTCCATACCATGGACCAAGGCATGGGCGCCGCCATTTTGGAAGCGTCATAGTTGGAATGTCATCAGTTCTACAGAAGGACGGAATGGAACAGTTGACCACACAGTAGTCCATCAGAACTACCAGCTGGAATGTTCTTGAAGAATTTCTGTTGCTTCTCTGATCGGGAGCCATGGAGACCAACTGATCTAGAATTGTACCACTTGATGATGTCATATTACACACTGCACCTTTAATTAGTGTATTATCAATTAAAAATAAACCCTTTTTCCTTGTTGTTGCTCACATTAGAATAAACGTTAAGTCAGAAGTGGACCATTAAAAGTGTTATTAGGTCTTTTTGTAAGTAGAAGTCACTTCAGAATTGTTTGGTCCTTGTCAGTGTAGCTAGTTGATTGCTCGGAAACACGGCTTCAGACTATTTCCTGCTGGTCATGCACATAATCAAAGAGACGGCAGTAAAATAATAAAGCAACTTTTTTTTTACGAGAAAGGCTATTGAACAACAATAAAAGTCACCTGACACTGCTACACAAGCACACACACACACACACACACACACACACACACACACACACACACACACACACACACACACACACACACACACACACACACACACACACACACACACACACACACACACACACACACATGCCCATCCACCTGTCCTGTCCTCAGTACAGAGAAGCCCTTGTCTGATCCCTTTTGGACACTGCCCCATTTTCTACTTTTTTTTTAACCCCGGTCTCCATGACAACACTGTTCCCGTGACGAGCAGCCTTGACTTTTGGCCTCACTGCTACCGAAACAAAAGGCAAGAAGAAGAAGTTATGGAGGGGAGGGAGGGAGTCTGTGTGTGTGTGTGTGTGTGTGTGTGTGTGTCTGTGTGTGTGTGTCTGTTTGTACTTGTACAGGCATCTTTTTGAGGACCAATTTAGGCTTTCACCATCGGAGTGAGGACATTTTGGCTGGTTCTTCTCACTTTGGGACAGACCTTTAAAGGGCTTTAAGGTTCAGCTTAGTGTAAGGGTTGGGGTTAGGCATTTAGTTTAGATGGTTAGGGTAAGGGTCTAGAGAATGCATTATGTCAATGAGTGTCCGCACAAACCTAGAAGTGCAAGGATGTGTGTGTGTGTGTGTGTGTGTGCGTGTGTGTGTGTGTGTGTGTGTGTGTGTGTTTGTGTGTTGAAGGATATGTAGGAATGAGGGAATAATGGTTAGGTGTCTGGGATGGAGCCTCCGAGGCGAGAGAGTCCCATAGAGAGAGGAGAGAGTTATGACCCGAGGCTGTAGAATGTGTGTGTGTGTGTGTGAGAGAGAGAGAGAGAGAGAGAGAGAGAGAGAGAGAGAGCAAGAGAGAGAGAGAGAGAGAGAGAGAGAGAGAGAGAGAGAGAGAGTGTGTCCCGGGCAGTGCCAGGGATTGTCTCTCTATCCAACTACGATTGTGAATGGCTGTTACCTCCAAGGAAGAATTTCTTTGCACCAGTGTAAATGCTGCCACACTGAGAAGTACAGAGAGAGTTTTTGTGGCGCTGATAGGCTTTGCGTCAACTCATTTATGGAAAAGGCTTGTATGTAACCAACACACTATGAAAAAGTTACGCACTATAGCTTTAAACAAAAGTTAGCATTTCATTTGTTGCACCACCTTGTAAAGGAATGAATGACTCCGGCCTCAGCATTGTTTTCATATCAAGATGAGATAAGAGTTGACAAATAAAAAGACGCACGACTAACTTGTGTGTCCTCCAGTAACTTTGAATGGCTGTCCCTGCGTTCCAATCCCCATACTTCCCTACTATTTAGTATGCCAGAAAAAAGATTTAGGATGTCCCAATACATGCACGTCAATTGTAGTATGCTGAAAATCCATAAATGGCCCACTAACTCCAATAGCATTTTAGTGTATTCGTCTTTATTCTTGACATTTCTCGACATAATGAAAAAAAAATCTTCCTTATCTGATTTTTTTTTTCTCTCCTGTCTGTGGCCCTAAAACTCTTCTGTGCTTTAGTATGTAGTGTAGTAACAAGAAAAAGTATGTGATTTGGAACGCAGGGTTTTTTTTTTCTTACTTGTAGGCCCCGCACTCTGTCGCACTCGGTCTAGATTAGAAGAATGGCCATTGTTTGGCTGTATATACTGTGTCCTTGGATGTTTCTGTTTGAGATGTATCACAGCAAGAAAGCAACATTTTTAGTTGAAGGGCTGCACTGACAAATGTTCAAAAGTTTGGCCTGACGGTGCGGGGGGTGGGGGGGGGGGAGAGAGACACTGCCTGTGAAAAAGAGGCAAAATGGAACGTATTGTTGATTGTGTGCGTGCTTGTATGTGTGTGTGTGTGTTTGAGCGTGTGTGTGCATCTTTGACTGTGTATGTGTGCATGTTTGTGTGTGTGTGAATATGTGTGTGTGTATACGTGCGTGAGTGTGTGTGTGTGTGTGTGTGTGTATCCGTGCATGAGTGTGTGTGTGTGTGTGTGTGTGCGCCGTCCTGGTACCGACGTCTCCACACTGATTCTTGGCTTTGCTGCTTCATAGCTTTAAGGTCATTCTCTCCAAAGATATTTATATTTTTCTGTTAACATCATGAAAGCAGCTGCAAATCTAGTTTATCTCGATGAGTTATACACATTGAACTCCCTGTAAAAACCTTATTTATTGAAACTTGACAGCAAGAAAGAATTGCACAGAAAGGTTAACATGTGCTCTCATAAATCTCACACACAAATCTACTTTATATATTTTCTAGTACTCTCGCCTATCCAAAAAACGACAGTGGTCACAGCTTGACTGCAGGGTTGATGGTTAGATCCCCGCCCGCCACATGTTGAAGTGTCCCTGTGAAAACATTGAAAATTTGCTCCTGATGGTTCGCTTACACCCTGCGTGGTAGCTACTGCTATTGGTGTCTGGGTGAACGAGACAAATTATGTAAAAAGTGCTATGTACAGTGGCTTGCGAAAGTATTCATACCCCTTGAGATTTTCCACATTTTGTCACGTTACAACCACACATGTACATTGATTTTATTGGGATGTCATGTGACAGACCAACACACAGTGGCGCATAATTGTGAAGTGGAATGAAAATGAACCATGGTTTTCAATTTTTTTTTCTGAATAAAAAACTGAAATATGTAGCGTGCAAAAGTATTCAGCCCCCTTGAATCAGTATTTTGTAGAATCACCTATCTCTGCAATTAAAGCTGCAAGTCTATTAGGGTATGTCTTTACAACCTTTGCACATCTACAGACTGACATTTTTGCCCGTTCATCTTTGAAAAATAGCTCAAGGTTCAGATTCAGCGTCAGATTGGATAGAGAGCGTCTGTAAACAGCGATATTCAAGTCTTTCTTTCAAGGCATTCTGAATTGTATTTAGGTCTGGACTTTGACTGGGCCATTCTAATATCACATACAATCCCAATAAAATAAATCTACATGTGTGGTTGTAACGTGTCAAAATGTGGAAAATCTCTAGGGGTATGAATACTTTAGCAAGCCACTGTAAATCAAGTCCATTTACAAACTCTCTTTGTTTCTATTTACAGATTGGGACGTCAAATCTATGAACAATGTTTGACAACCAGCGCTACGAGAGCCCTCCAGTCTACAGCCCTCCATTCACCCCTCCGTCCCACAAGAGCTTCGGCCCACCGGCGAGCTTCCAGGGCCCGCAGAGCGACTACAACGCCTACCCCCCTCCTCCAGGATCCTACTACATCGAAGAGAAGCCCCAACACTTCTACAAATGGCTGTCACCTCCGGGCCTGGTCAAAGCTATGATGGCCACGGTTATCATCTTGTGCGTGGGGATTTTCGCCTGCGTTGCGTCCACCCTGATGTGGGATATGTCTTACATGGGCATGGGGATGGGCATGGGGTATGGTAGTGGAGGGTATGGTGGGAGTTATGGTTCGGGTTATGGGGGGGGGTATGGAGGTGGGTATGGAAGTGGCTATGGAGGGGGCTACGGAGGGGGTTATGGAAGCAACTACGGAGGCTCCTACATCCAGCCTTATTCGGCCAAAACTGCCATGATCGCAATGGCCGCCATTAACTTTATCGGGTCGCTGGCTTTCTTCATCACGAGCTTTTCCAAATCACGCGTGGTGCGGAGCAGGAAGTTCTTTCTGGCGATTCTGATCAGCAGCGCCGTCATGGCAGCACTGCAGGTGGGTTCACTCAGATCCTTATTGTTTATTATGTTTATCTTATTGTATTTCTTTATTGAATTCCTCTGTATTACTATTAATATATGATGCATTGGCAATATTTAGTTTTGTCATATTTGTGTGTGTTGTCCTTATGTTTATGCTGGTTTATTTAAAGGTCTATATAGGCGTATACTGTAACAAATGTAAACGTGAGAAAAAATCTTTTTTTTCAAGGCAAATGTCTTCACTAGATTTTGAAGTTTGAGGCTAAAACTAAAATGATTTAGGTTTGAAGGAAGACTGCGTATCTTGGGTCAACTAATGATCTTTTCCTGAGTTGACTCAATATTGAAATGTAGTTCTACATACTAAGAATTCCAAAAAGTAAAAGTTGTGCTTTAACTTATTATTATAATTATTTTTTAAAGATATTTTTTTGGCATTTTTATGCTTTATTGATAGTGTAGAGACAGAGGTGAAATGGGGCAGAGAGGGGAGTGACATGCAGAGAACGACCGCGGGCTGGAATCGAACCCGGGTCCACTGCTGGCCGAGGCCCATGGGGGGGGGGGGGGGGGGGGCGCCCTACCAACTGAGCTAAGGGCGCCCCCTCGACATATTATTTTTTGTTCAGACAGTTTGAACACTGCTTACTGTTTGAATCAACATTTTGACCGCATTTAACTAGTTTTAAATAGACATCTCCTTAACTTTATTGGTAATAATTATGTATCTAACAAGTGTCTTGCTCAAGGACACAATGGTAGAGATGGAGGGCACTGTAGATGTAATAGCAGCCACTACTAGTTTTACAACTAACACTCCTGTTTGGTGCCAGGGATCGAACCAGTGACTTTATGGTTACTGGTCAGCCACCTTTCCTCTAGGCCATCCTACATCCCCAATATGGACTTAAACTACTATTATCTCCTTCAAAGAGAGACTTACAGCTTTTATAATTGTAAATATGAACGTAAGTGTCTGTCTATGTACATATACACTGACTCCATGTTGTTTTGCAGGGCATCATAAACATAGTGTACATAGTGGGGGTGAACCCTGCGGCCCAGGGCACGTCCAGTATGATGTATAACCCCATGCTGATGATGTGCCAGAACCTCTACCAAACCAGCTACTCTTCGATGGGAGGGGTCGGAGGCTTCCCTATGTACAACCAGTACCTCTACCACTACTGCTTCGTAGACCCACAGGAGGTGAGTGCATTTGACTTGAGCTATTTTATTGTTCTTTCGATGTATTATATCTCTGCTTTGATACAGTGTATAGCTTCGGTACAGGTTAGTTTAAATCATTTAGCTGTTTTTTATTTTTTTTAAATTTTTTTTTAACCTTTATTTATACAGGTAAATCCCATTGAGTCCGAAGACTCTTTTGCAAGGGAGACCTGTTCCCATTTACACGTTACCATTCACACACCGATAGCAGGCTAACTATCGACATTCACACGAGGCAAGGTGGGTGAAGTGTCTTGCCCAGGGACACAACAACTATGACACAAGTGGCATGGCGGGGATCGAACCTCCAACCCTTTGATCATCGGCCGACCCGCTCTGCCACCTGAGCCACAGTCGCCCCACAACTACTACAACTTATTTAAGTTCCAACATTACAATAGAGAGTGACATTGTGTTGACCTTACAGGTTTAAAGGTCCAGTAAGTGATATGGTCCTTTGTAGCTAACTTGCTGTCAGTGACTAGCAGTTAGCCGTCCCCTCCCTCGTCCCTACGTCACCACCACATGAACACACAGCCGTCTTCATCAGATAGTGCC